>PVLA01006218.1:0-128490 GCA_004027455.1 Hydrochoerus hydrochaeris | reverse complement strand
TGTAGGACAGCGCCTGTCTTGGGTCAAGGACTCTTCATATGAACCCAACCAGGCCTTACCCGTCATGGGCCTGCAGGACAGCAATAGGTCCTGTGCCTGTCTTAGGTGGCCAGTGGTGTAACATATGTGTCCTAGTTGCCCGTCTTTGGCTGCCTGTCCAGTGTCTCAGGGCAGTTGTCTCACAGGAACCCCGCAAATCTTCCTCCATGAGCTCTCCCACCCAAAGCTCCCGCATAAACTCTCTCACACTACTCACAGAAGGCAAAACCCCACAACCAGTCCTCACAAAGAGGTTATCTAGAGGGCCTCCAGCAACCCCCCTAGAGTCTCCACCCTCGACTCCATATTGAGCATTACATAAAAACATACACATGTGAACTACACAAATTACAATTATCAGTACAAAACATTCCAAGATCCTTGCGCCCAATTCCCACATGCGGTGTCCTTTTCCTGGAGAAGCACTCTCCTCCACCCATGGACCTTGTCACAAGGCGTGGATGGATGGAAAAGGGTGCCACACCTGCCATCAAGAAATCAACTGATAACAAACGTTGGAGAGGCTGTGGGGAAAAAGGAACACTGCTCCACTGTTGGTGGGAGTGTAGACTGGTGCAACCACTATGGGAATCAGTATGGAGAATTCTCAGAAGACTATGATTGGAAGATCCATTCCATCCAGCTATTCCCCTCCTGGGTATTTTCCCAGAAAAACTGAAAAGTTCATATCACAGTGATACATGTGCACACATGTTCATAGCAGCAAATTTGTAATAGCTAAATCTTAGAAACAACCAAGATGCCCATCAACCACAGAGTGGATGAAAAAGATGTGGCATTTTCAATGGAAATGGAATATTACTCAGCTATAAAAAGGATGATCTTGGGGCCTTCATAGTTAAATGGAGACAATTTGAGACTATCCTCACTAGTGAAATAAATAAGAATCTTATTTATAAATATCATATTGTGTCTCTAGTGTAAAAAGTAATAAGAAAGGTAGGAGCAATAAAATTCAAAATGTATAATTGCTATTGTAAAAAAGAGAGGAAAAGAAAGTGCTCTAAGGATATAACTGCATTTATGTTTAAGAGTGTAAGATAGATGACCATATTACTAAGTTTTTGTTAGATTGTTGAGCAGAACTGTTTGCAATATCACTGTGTGAATGTCTACTTTGCATGCTTTAATTTTATAATTTGAACAACTATTTCCAAGATGACAGTATGTAATTTATCAAGTAGTGATTTCTTAGTGGGTTTTTTTCTTTTTTTTCCTTTGGAATTCTGTATTGTTGCTACTCTTTTTTCTGTTTTGTTTTTTTTTCTTTTTAAATAAAATTAAGAAAAAAGAAATGAAGTGCATAAAAGGATATGATGTGGGCAAATACAATAACTATATATATATATATATATATACCTTTAAAAGTTAATTATTGAAAATGAAACAAGAGTGACTTGTGGAGCTTGGAGTACATATGGAAACACAACATGAGAAAACCGAGACAAAAGTTAAGAGAGGCAAACACTGCTTTAATACTGTGAGCTTCTTACATTGTCCATTCAGAGCATGATAAAGTTTTAGTCTACTCTGTGATAACCTAAATAATGTGATCTCTAGAGATGCCATTTTAAAAAAAGACACACAGTTAAGAAAATACAGAAGACATAGTAGAATGAAAAAGGCATGTTATTCAGAAATCAGGAAAAGAGAAAAACAGAATGCACAAATGTGTTCACATTAAATACACACCAAAATGTAAGCCACACAGATCTCACTTCAAAATATGACCATAACAATATCAGAATTTAAAATAACAATAAAAACATGAAATTTAGGAATAAGCCAAAGATACACAATGGCTTCTTCCTAAAACCACACACAAAAAAAAAAAGAAAAAGAAAATTCAAAGACATAACTAAATGCAACAATATGCCACTTTATTGAGTCAGACTCAATATTGATAAACTGTGTATCTCCCCAAATAACATAGGGGTTCCTATGCAATCTCTATCAAAAATCCAATAAACTTGCCTAAATAAATGAATGGATTCTAAAAATAATACAGAAATGCAAAAGATCTAAAATATAAAAAATAATTTGGAGAATAAAAATAAACTTGGAGTACTGATTTCCAAACTGCTATAAGGCACACTGTCAAGTTAATGTGGTATAACAGTAAACACAGATAAACACATTACTAGAGCAGAATAAAGGGTCTGATAATATAGCCACATGTTCATCGGCAATTAATTTTTTAGTGACACCCTGGAGGGTTCAATTCAGCAGGGAAAGAAATCTTTTTAACAAATGGTGTTGAAAAGACTGGATATTTATGAGGAAAACTGAATCTCCGTCATGATGACTCCATATTCAAAGTTAATGGGCCACAGACCTACATGCAAAAGAGTCCATGGAAGAGAATTCTGATGCTTCATGTAAGCTAAGGATCTTTACACACAACAGAGAAAACAAACAATAGCCCACAAGACAAAACATGAGATAGAACTTTATCAAAATTAAATTTTTTTCCCATCAAATTATTAAGAAAATTAATGTGCCAAGACCTGATGGAAAAATACTTGCAGTGTGTATCTGAAAAAGGGCTCATACCCAGAACATTAAATAGACCCTGTAAGGCAACAACAAGAGGCATTACAGTAGCCACTGTTGATTTCCTGTTCTCTTGTTTTGAAGTTTTATATCACTTGCATTGTTCTGTTCTGATTTGCTTTATTCTGTTTTGTTTTGTTTGATTTTTCTTTAGAATAAAACGACAGAAAAAATACAACTGCCCAAATCAATGGTAAGGCTGCACCTTAAAACAACAATAAAAATATTTCCCACACATCACATTGGCAAATCATCTAATAATCAAAATTGCACGTGTTGGTGAGGACAGGGAACAACAGTAATGAGCAGAATCCTTGAAGTGACACAAGCTGGTGAAAACACCCCAGGGGCTGGCAACTGGCATTAGTCTGGTGCTGCTAGAGGCTGCTGTACAGTATAAGCAAGGCGACTTATAAAATGACATAATAAATAAATATGAAAACCCACTAATACATCATACACAAACCAACAGCATATTAATATTCATGCCAGCGTTATCTCTAATAATAGGAAATTGGAAACAAGAGAAGAATGAATGTGTATGTTATGAGGTTGTAGGGACCCACCCAGATGACTCTCCTTGACTCGCCCTGCAAAGAAGAGCCAATATCTCCATTTTGGATGAAGTCGGCCCTATCTCTACGTACTTGTATGTCCAAGGCTGGCTAGGCTATTTCTTTGTCCCTTCAACTGGCTTTAAGTGATTCTCATCTTGGGTTGCACTGGAAGTGGTAGATTGGAATTAACTCATTAGAATTCCAGTAACTTCTCCTTAGGATTACAAATATAAACCTTCCTGGACCATCATAAGGATGGGAATGGGTTTTCTGTATGAGGTTTCTGTGCAAAAACATCCTTGTAGGTGTAATAATGAAAAAAGTAGAATCCAAAGTATTGAAATGGATAAATAGCAAAGCAAAGCAAGCTGTGAAAGTTGCATGCATATGATACCATTTTTGGAACATTTAAAACATGCAAATGACACCGTTTATTCTTTAGTGACATACCCAGATGCAGAAAAGTAATTAATATAAACATCACAACTGGAGAAAGTCATTTGCATATGTATTCAGTTATTTCATAGGAGTGATAAGTGCACTGGTGAATATTCTGAATTGGAAAGGTCAGGCATTCTTTGCAGAATTTTATTTAAGTTTATGGAAGAGAAAGAATAAACAAGCACACAGCATACATAAGTAAGTCCTCAATAAATATTTGTTAATTTAGTGATTGAATAGCTACAAATTCAGATTTTCAAGATAAAAAAATCTCTTCAAGTTATATTTTAAAAGATGCTATCTGGAAATCTATATTAAGTATAAAGAAGATAATTGATTACTTGTTAGAGATAAAATCATGATACACAAATAGAAAATATTTAGTAGTCAAAAATAATTTCTCCACTTCATTTTCTTATGTTATAGTTACATATTAACTCTTCTCTTTTCATTATTTGTAAATGGCAATAAAGCATCACCCTGAAAATAATATTCATTCTAGACACGACTCATTTTGAAAATAAGCATAAAAGGAGAATTAGAGATTTTGTCTTTTTATCAAAAAAGGAGTCATATCCAGAATATGTAATACACCCTGTAAGTCCCCAATATAGAAACAATCCCACAAATCAATGACAGATTTCAACAACAACAAAAATATGTCAGTCAGCTTCCCATTTGAGACAGAAACCCTCTGTCCAGTGGTCATGATGGAGGTCAACCCATGGCACAGGCAGCCTGTTTCTTCTCCAGCAGGTGCCTTTGCGAGAAGGTTCTTTCTTAATGTGAGGAGAAAGATACCTCCTTAGAGCAGAATGCCACTGCTGCTTTTAGTTTTATTCCTTCAATGATACCCTTCAATTCATATTCTCCTTCACTCACTCACTCACTCACTCACTCACTCACTCACTCACTCAAAACCATCTACTGGCAGCCTAATCCCTAACACCCCAGCCACCAAAGTTGCCCATGGTTCCTGTCTTCAGTGAGCTCCTCTCTCTAGCATGGTGGAGAACAAAGTACTAAGATGAGGGGCACCCAGCTGGGTTGGGGACACAAACCATGTCCCTTGGGATGCCTGGGGTGTTGGGAAAGAGAGCTTCTGGGAGGTGCAAGGGATGGGAGGGAGAGCCTTGCAGAGGATACAGGGGGCACAACAGAGACACAGGCAGGCAGGTGTAAGAGCACGCTGTGCACCTGGAACACATCCAGGGTCATTCTTCTGGGACCCAGATGAGCAATGGGGGCATAAAGTCAGAGCTCAGGTCTAGAGTCTAACCATTTAGTCAGTAGATGAAAAACATCTCTCTGTCACTTATTATAACTATGTAAATAACTAAAGCTGCTAGCCAACACTCACATCTTTTATTAATTACTATTTTAATTGTACAAATTTATTGGCTACAGAGGTAAATAATACACACAGTGTGTAATGCTTAAGGTATACAGTGTATGATTAAGTCAGGTTAGCTGCAATTTCCACCTCCTGAAAAAGATTTGTTTTACATTATTATCAACAATCAAACATTGTATGTACTTATGAGGTATTGTGTGATATTTTGGTTGATGTATACAGTATGTACTGGGAAAAGCATGGTAACTTGCATTTCCATTCCCTTCACCTCACCTTGTGTTCATAGGCTTTGCACTTGGTTTGGTTACTTTTCTCATTGCTGAGACAAAATATGCAACTGCTAAAGTTAAAAGGAGAAGTTTATTTAGCTCACAGTTTGTAGAGGTTTCAGTTCTCACTTAACTGGCTCCAAAGCTGGGTGGCTTGGCAGATGGATCAAAGAGGAAAAATGGTTCATGGTGGGCAGAAGGCAGCAAAGCAACAAGGAAGGGATGAACAGAGCCCTTTCTATTTTCTGGACTACTTAGGGCAAGTAGCATTCACACCCATAATCCTACTGATCCTAGCACTGCACCATGAATGAATCCCAGCATGACACACTCTAGATCTAGCCATCTCTGAACAAGCCCCACCTATGAATGTGTGAGGTTTGGGGGGGATATCTGAACAGAAGATATAACACAGCTCATCTTCTAGTTATTTATAAAACATAAAGCAAGTTATTACAGTTCCCCCACTGTGCTGCACATCACTAGAACTTACTACTTGCCTTTGAGTATCTTTCCTGGACAGACACCTCCCTGCTACACACATACCTCTGGGCTTCCTGAGAATAAGTGCCACTTGCAGGCCAGCCCCACCCAACATCTGCCCAGGCCCCTTACGAATGCGC
The DNA here is from genome assembly GCA_004027455.1 of Hydrochoerus hydrochaeris. NCBI lineage: Eukaryota > Metazoa > Chordata > Mammalia > Rodentia > Hydrochaeridae > Hydrochoerus > Hydrochoerus hydrochaeris. Next base: position 122,633 of record PVLA01006218.1, on the reverse strand, counting down.
ATGCTCAGCACCCCATCTGGAAAATCCTAGAAGTTGAGCTCTAGACCTGCGGCCTCCAGCAACTTGACTTAGGAGGAGTCAGAGCCAGCACCTGGTTCTGGCTAGATCTTCCCAGAGGCTGACTCCTGCTCCCCATAACCCACCACCCCACTCAGACCACAAGTGAGTTCCCCAGGTGTGGAACAAATGACCCAAAAGCGTGGTACACCCTCTTCTGATTTTGTTGGCCACTTGGCTCCTCTGGATGTACCATAGATAATCCTAGCCCCCTTACTCTCTGACTTACCCTGCAGCCAAAGAAATATTTTTAAAGGAAAATATGATCTGTTTTTGCTTGTTAAACTGTCCAGTGGCTTTCCAGAATATAACTGTGACACCAACACTTTTTCTCCTCTCCTGGCACCTGTTTCTCTCTCCCTTTCATGAGTGCTGGGCACAGGAAGCACCAGCTCTTCATGCTTCTCTCTTGCAGCTTGGAATGTACTCTGCTCCAAAATGCTGTCTTTGAAAGAGGCCTATCTTGTCATCCTTCCAAACACAGAGCACATGCCGCCTGGCCTAGGCACCTCTAGAATCTTCCCAAGAGCTTTAAACAAATCGTCTATTTTCCACAGGGCTTTTTTCTTTTCTGTTACAGCACTCAGGTAGTACATTCTAATGATTTACTTGCTCAAATTCTCAGCTAGGCAGTGAACTTGAGATCAGGGGTTCTATAGTATGCTCATCAGTCCAGCAGTGCTGGCACATGTACTATGATCCCTGGTACACAGTGGATGCTGAGTACACAGCTGTAAAGTGTGAATGAATAAACTATTTCTCATGATCCTCTGCCACACCCTCCACCTACAACTCATGCGAAAATCTATGCCAGCCAATGTACTGGCTATGTGTCTGTTTCCCCAACCCCATCCTACCCAGAACTGCCTTCCAGCCACATTCTCATCTGCTGTAACTGACAGACAGGCATAAATCTCATGAACATAACTCAGGAGCCCCACAACCCTGTATTCACCTATTAGAGCAGAGTCTTGCCATGAGGATGTTCTGCATCCAGAGGATCACCCGCCATTCCCATGATGGCCCATGGACAGTCACTGCCCGTCCCCCCTTCTCTTCCTTCCCCATTTGGAATGATGGCCTCCCTTTCCACACTCAGGCTTGAGCCAGTACAGCGCTTCTTGGAAAAGGCAGCTCCAAATATATATTTACAAAACTATGGTGTATGTTTAAGTTAAAAACACTGATCACAGTAAAAAGACACATTGCCAGTAATTCCCACTAGAATACCACCTTCTCACTTTGAACATGCTTATTCCATGGTCTCTATCAGTTCTGGAGTCCTCCTTTATGAGCACCTTCATGAGATGTGACCAATGGTACCATGAACACTGCTGCCAAGTGCCATTCCGTGGAAAGGGAGGCTTGTAAAAACACAAGGCAGACTCCTCGCTGCCTTATTCGCCGTTTCTGAAGCCACGGGACTTCTGGCTCCTCCTCGAAGTCACAGTGACCATGAAAAGTAAACATCTTGAATCCACTCAGGACATCAAGGCAGCCACACCAGCACAACTAAGGACACTCATGAAAGAGGACTTGCAGAGCTGCTGCAGAAAGTGGCAGGGACAAAGGGATAACAGCATTCAAAGTAAGGGGGAGGCGAGGGAGAGGGCTCGTGGCAATGTGTCTTTTATTGTAATATGTTTTAAAACTTTTATGCATTGACCACAGTTTTTGGTCACATCTTGTACTTGTCTGGATCTGCCCCAGCCTGGGCTCTTTCATTCAAGCCTGGTTGGATGCCTGGACTCAGGCGACTCTCGCCTCTGTTTAGAGGCTCATCCAGAGCCTGCCGCCAAAGATGCATCTCCTGTGAGAGGAGCCCTACACCCCAATGTTGATGTGTACCAACTTTTTGTGTGTGTGTCAAATTAAACATTTCTGAACTATTGCCAACTCAGTTCTTCTTACTGAATGATTAAGTAATTTGATCCTAAATGCTGACCTTTATTGCAGTGAAATTTCAAGTCTCCAAGTTAAGCTTAGCATTTAAACCAGAACTAACTCAAATGAACTGAAAGCTTCCCTTCATGATTTAAACATTATTGGGAGGGAATGACACTCAAACTTCCACATGACCACGCAGATCTGCTATCAGGAACTTAATGAAGAAATGGCTCTTTGCAAGTGTGATTAAGGGTCTCGAGGGCGATGATTCTGAGTCAGAGCAGGCCTGGAATCCAGTGCACATATAAAAGTCAAAGAGGGAGAGAAGAACCAGAGAGAGGTGCTGTGAAGATCACGACAGAGGTTGGAGCGATTCTGAGACCCCAAGGAATTCCCAGAGGTACCAGAGCTGCACAAGGCAAGGGAGGTTTCCCACCAGAGCCCACGGAGGGTGCAGGTCTTCTGTTTGATTTCAGGCTTCTTGCCTCCGGAACTGTGAGAGCCAAAATACTTGTGATTTTAAGCCCCCTCACTTGCAGTAGTTTACTATGGCAGCCACGGGAGACTAATAAGTTTGCTGTGCTCCCCTCTGTTATTCCATCAGAGAATCGCAGGACCCCAGAACACGAGCTCCACCCCACAGTGGCTGTCTTCACAGCCGCCACTCTCACTTCAAGGGAAACAGCTAAGACCAGAAGAGAAAAAGGAAAGGCTTCTTGCAATGAGCTCGACACAGGCATCCTGATTCTCTTCGCATCTTACTAACCCAGGGAAATGCTGAAGTGTTAGAACAAAGGAAAGGGCATTTGGTTATTCACCAGAAAACCCACTCAAAATCTCCAACACTGTCTTGTGTGCCTGATAGCGGAGACATTGCTGCCACCTGGACATGGCCACCACGGGGCAGAGGCCCTGTGCAGGGGCACAGTCCTGGAGGAAACGCGCTGCTGCCCGCTTCTCTCTGTGAACACACACTCATCTTCCAGGGATCCGTTCTCAGCCTCCCGTGCACTTTCTGCACACATTTCCTTTTTTAATGAGGTCTTTCCTGCATCCTAGATTTGGTGTCTTCATATTTCTGATCAAGCTTCAGAGAAAACATCTGTAAGTTTTTCAGCTCCCTAGCAACTAAATTCAGCTAAGCCTGGAGACCTCATTGAAGAAGCTGGATTCTTTCTTATTAATCTCCTAGGTGCAGGAATGTTCCCCAGTAATGGATGGAATGGAAGCAGGACATTAATAATGAACATCTGCCGAGTGTTTTCCTTGCTCGCTGTACATTTGCACATCCAAGTCCTAACTGGAGGCTTCCAACAGTCCCCTGGGCAGCTGTCAATCACCAAGCCCCCATTCCTATGTAGGTGGAGCTGCCTAAGCTGGGCTGGCCAATCAGATGGTGCCCAGTCCCACCCAGGCTGAGGCCCAGGGATGGGTGCTCCACCAAACCTGGCCACGAGTATGGAATTTAGCTTCCTTCTGGCTGAAGCTCAGTCAGCCTGAGGACTGACTCCTGGAGGTTCCACACAATCTTCTTTCTCTTTCTTGTTTATGTACCCCACTTCTACTCCCACAGATCAAAGTCATCAGAGTTTCCTGTGTGGCACAGTCAATGATAAATGGCAGAAAGACCAGTAGACATTTGCATAGCTGCTTTGGAACAGTGTCTATTCAGACCTCACAGCATCCTGGTCCTAATACCCTGCAGTTCTACGTGTGGGTTTATACCCAGTGTAAACCCATCTGCACCGAAGGCTCATGCTGGACTGTTCCTAGGAGTGCGAATTGCGGGGCCCCAAACTGAGTAAGTCAAAGCCCAGCAGCAGTGAATGGAGAAACGTGGTGGGAAGTTTCCACAGGGCAGGGTCTCAGCAGCAACGAGTGCAGCCAGCGACAGTGGCTGCAGCAGTCAGGATGGATCTCATGAACGCGGTGTTGAACAAAGTAAGCCAGACGCCAAGACTCTCCCCTCTTTTGTTGTGTGTACACAGCCTGTAACTGCTATAAGGCTGGTTTACACCCACACAGGCAGAGCTGATCTTTGCTGCTCAAAATCAGGACAGAAGCTGCCATAGAAGGTGGGCCTGGAAAGGTGTCTGAGGAGCCTCCATGCTCGGTTCTGTCTCTTGTGTGCATAGGGTGCTCAGTTTTAGAAAAATCCTGTCAGCCGGCCACTTCCCACAAGCGCACTTTTCTGCACATACTCAACTTTTTAAGAGGTAAATAGTTCTTTGTTCAGGCTGGCCTTGAACTCACTGTGCTGCCCACGCTGGCCTAAACTCATGGCAATCCTCCTGACTCAGACTCAGGAGCGCTGGGATGACAGGTGTGTTCCACCACTCCTGGCCCAATTTTTTTTTCTTAAACAAAAAGAACCAGTGGTGTTCATCCTAGGAAAGGGGGCCTGAAGAGGAGACACCAGTGCTGGTCAGTCCTTGTGTCAGGTGAGGGACTGAGGTCCAGGATCATGCAGCAGGACAGGGGACAGGAGCGGAATACCTGGGAACATTTCCACTCAGAGAAGGGAAAACAGGACTTCCCCAGTATGCATGAGGCTGGCCTGAGCTGCATCTCTGGGCAGATGCGCTACAGCTGTCCCAGGAAGAGTCGAGATGTTCCTGGTCCTGGTCCCGAGACCCCATACACCCTGCAGCCACTGTGTGGTCATCTCAGACCTTGTACCCTGGTCCAATCCTCCTTGTCCCTTGCTGCTGGTGTCACTCCTGCCAGAACCTTAGTTTGCTTGAAGAGCTGGCTTGTGACAAGCACAGGACCCTGGTCTGGCTATGACTGAAAGGTTCCCTTGCATCGTGGACACCTGGCTGCCTCTTGGTCCTCCTCGGTCTGCAGGTTTGCTTTTAGATCAAGAAAGCTGCACACAGGTGATGTTAGCTGTGCTAAGCATCTGAAGTGCTGTCAGTATCAAAGGTTCAAATTAAAGTCTCTATTTTTAGCAAAAGGGGACCAGAGCAGACTGTACTGAGAACTCTCTCACAAGGATGGATTCTTTATCCTGGAAAATAACAAGGTGCAGTATGACCTGTATTTACTAAAGTACGAGGCCAGCATTTCGAGGACAAGCAGGTTTCTGATCTATTTGGCAAAAGCAGAAGCTATTTACTTAGTCTCTTTGTATGCGCAAGATGTTGGAGGTGTCAGGTTGAGATGGAAGTGCGATCCAGGATAGCAATCTATGTACCTGGTACTGTGCTGACAGCCACTATTAACTGCCTTCAGCTTCCCCATCACGGTAAGGGACAAGCTATTGTCATTCTTTTTTCAACAGGAGGGAACTGAGGCTTGAGAGGTTTCTGTAACATTCCTCCAGGTCATCCAGACAGTGAGTGGTGGAACCAGGCCATTGGGTTCCAGAAAACACCTTTTTGACCACCACCCCCTGCTGCTGACACCTGCTACATGTGAGGTGCCATACACAGCACTCTGCACGCGCGCCATGTGCAATGGGCAGCACAATCCCTGCATCCTGGAGGAGACTGCAGAGTACAGAGGTAGCAGCTTCTTGTCCAAATGACTCATTAGGAATGAACAGAGCCAAGACTTCTCCATCTCCACATCTCCGCACTCTCCGCCCGAGGGGTGGAGTGTCCTGGTTTACTTAGTTCCACAGTCACTTCAAACTGCCATCTGGAATATATCCTGGCACTGGACTTGGTTTACAGTAAGTTTTCAGCAAGACCACTTCTTCCCCTTCTACTTATGTGTTAACACGGGTTCAGTTGGTTGGACCCATGGGCGGTGTTTCCAAAGTGTTATGGTTTGTATTTAGATGTCTCCCTAGAGTGTCATGCAATCATAAGCAGGGTCTTTGGAAGGCGATTGGGTTATGGGGCATTCTAGCCGGCTGTGTGTTAGGAGGTGGGGCCTGGAAGAGGTGGGTCACTGGGGACACTTATGTCTCCCTTCCCAGGTCCTTCCCTGATGCTCCTCTTCCTGGATGCCACGAAATGAGCAGCTTTCCTCCATCCGGACCCTTCCGCCATGCTGCCAACCATCTGAGGACTGAAACACGAGCCAGATCAAACCTTTCTTCTTTGAAATTGTGCATGTTGGGTACCGTGTCCCATAACAAGGGACAGAATTAAGAGACAAAGTATTTCAAATTCTTTGGGGAGAAGGATTTCCTGGAAAAATGTATCCCAGTTTGATATTTTATGTTTTGTGTGCCCTTGGGCAAGAAACACAGCTATCTGTCCCAATTTCTTCCCAAAGTTAGGGACCCATATCCTTGCCACTGTCTCTTCTGTTGTGACTTCAACACCAGAGACAGATGAAGGTTCTTTGGAAACAACTAAAGGGTAGAAACCTGTAGGAGTGAAACAATAAGTCCATTCCAACTTTACCTTTTTCTAGGTATAATATAAAAGTAAAACACAAAGAGAAGTGACTGTAAACCCACAAGGTTTTTTTATACATTTCGGTTGGCACTGACCCACCAAGCACATATTCATAAGTCCCCTCCCATGCGCCATGAAGCAGTGATCAGGAGAGACAAGCACCCATTCATGAAGGTCAATTGTTTCCTTGATTAATCTGCAAAAACTGTGCAGTTTTAAAATTGCTACCATTTAACTGAGCTTGTCCTATCTCCTAGGCAATGCAGGATAAATACATTGCAAATAAAACTCACCTATTTTACACACAAGAAAAAACACAGGCATTGTTTTCAATTTGTACCTAAGTTAGTAGCAGAGTTGAATCAAAATAGTAGGCACAAAATGCTACGCCCCTAATAATCCAACCCCATGTTTGAATGAAAAGTGATTTGTATTTACAGATGAGAGTTCAGAGCAGACCCAGCTTCACCAGACAACAGGGCAGCAGAGGTGGATCAGACTGTGAACCAGGGCAAGTTCATATCAGGGTAAGAAGGTGTCCTGGGGGTCAAGAGAGTGAGACACAAGCCAGGCCAGGTCCAGAGGTATCTGGTCACCTCTCCATCCCCAAATATTGCCTCCACCTCCTTCTTAAAGCCTCTTCTTCCCTATAGATCTCACCATACACTGTCCTTTCCTGTTTCTGCCACTCACCACTCTCTTCTCTGTACCCAGGAACCTCAGGTCCTGGCCCTCAGCTGTCCTCTGAAGTCCATCCACCAGCATGGGTAAGCCCCGCCTCCACGCGCATACCTTATCCACACTCTGGTCTCTGGGTTACTTGAGGTCCCGTCCCCCGTGAAGCCCTCCACTCCACCGTCATCACTCCATGATTGACACATCAAATTCAGGACCACGGCACCTCGCTTTCCATCTCCTGGCATTCTCTTCCCTCTGCACTTGCACCTCCACCTCACTGATACTTCCAGTCCTTTAAGCCCTCTGCTGTTTTCTAATTTATCAGATCTCATCTTGCTTTCTATATATAGTCTCTAATCTGACCCAGAGCCCAGGTCCCCCCCCACACACACCTTTTCCTGCCTCCCTCACCCATGACTGATCCCTTGATGCTGGTAAGTGACATCCTGCAAGCTATGGTTCCTGGGGAAAAACATGGCCTCCCGTGTTCCTGTACCTCCACGTGGACTCCAGCTGATTCAAAGTCTTAGTGCTGCCCACTGTCTGTCCGCTCCCCAAGGCCATGTTCCACACTCTCAGACTATCAACTTCACAAACTATCTCATCAAGATCACAGTAGCACACAGATGGGTGTGATCAGAGCAGAGGGAACCACTGTGACATGGGATCTCTGAGACTTTCAAGAGAGGGACCACAATCCTGATGCCCAGGCAAAGACTGCTGTGTGGAGAGAGCCACTGTGATCTTCCAGTTCCTGCCTCCCTCCCTCAGTCCTCCTGGTGCTCGCCAGTGGCCTCACCCCACGGAACCATGTGAAATGGAGCAGAGTGGGACAGAGGCAGGCGGGGCACAGGACTGGAGGATAGAGGGAGGCATCCAGCCCTCGGTGAACAGCTCCACCTCCTGCTTGTTGCAAACTAATATTAAACACCCTCACTTGCAACTCTTACTGTGGACACTGTACTTGTATCTATCCCCCTAAACCACCATGTGGTCGCCTAGATCCAAGTGGCTGGACCTAGAGTATGTGACACTGGAGCTGAGTGTTTGAAGCTGGGATTAAAGGTGGCTCACCCTGGGTGTGAATGCCACCCACTCAAATGGTGCAAAGCTGGATGGATATAAAGGGACAGAAAGAAAGCAGGCCGGCTGCTGCTTCTGGGCTACTTCCTTGCTTTGCGGCTTTCTGCCCTGCCATGGACTGTTTCTCCTTGTGACACCCTCTGCCATGCAACCCTGTCTTGAATCCTGTCAACTACTGAAATCTCTGCAGGGTGGGGGTTCTGCAAACCGTGAGCTGAATTAACCCTTTCTACCTTTTACTTTGGGTTTTGGGTATCCTCTTTCAGCAATGAAAAAGACAGAACTGTCCATGCTGTGTACACCCTAAGTGTCCTCCTGTCCAGGTCCAGAAAACATGCACACCACACTCTCCCTGCCAGGAGGTCCACACCTGGGTCTTCAGGGCATGGCGTCAGATAGAATTGGGAGATGCTTAATTTAGAAATCGGTGAATTTTAATCCACATCTAACTATAACCAGCATGCCCTTTAATTAGGAAGGCAGCCAAGCACAGCTGTCTTAGCAGTGCCCGTGATTTTGGCAAGAGTAGAAAGAGCAAATATTTTGATATTGCATCATATTTATTATGTATATCTCTGTCATCATTGTCTTCTCATGATTTTAGGTCTTACTGAATACATTAATAAAGCAGTCTGTACATTATTAAGTCATAAAATTATTTTCAAGAAGTTTCAATCAAGTGATCTCAGTATCACTGGTGTAGCATGCAGTTCTGTGTGCTCTGCTGTAAGCAATACTCTGAGAGAGGATCCATAGGCATTTCTAGGAGGTCCAGGCTGGCTTGTATGCAAATGTCTGGGCTGGGACCCAGCAGGATGATGGCAAGGATATGCCCTATTCTTCACCACCGACCAGCCAGTATAAGACTGGCACAGGACAGGCCCTCTGTCAGCATCTTAATGAACAGGGGAATGAATGAAGGATACATGAACGGATGGATTCTTATCACCTCTCATGAGGCTCCTTGCCCCTCTGTCTCTTTGTCTTCCCTCTTTCCATTGGCTCTTTTGTCACGGCATGTGGCTTTGCTAATCCTTTCTCTTCTCCTAAATCTCTCACCCCATTTCCCAGTCCCTTGGGATGACTTTCCCTCTCCAGCTCTCCCTGGAAAGATTCGCTCGTCCATGTCCCTCCACTGCCTCCCACCGGGCTCCTCCCCAGGTTGCCTGTTTTCACTTCCCACCCACCACTGCTCTGCTGAGAAGTGCTCGTTCCAAGGCCAAGTCCATCCACTCCTCGGCCAAGGGCACAGAGCACCTACTACACGTGAAGCAAGGCAGCGGGTGGGAGATGTTTACAGGTTTTCCCTCCTGAGGCTCCAGGCAGGCAGACACAGGACAAGTGACAGTAAGTGCCTGTGGGACATGAAGAAGGCCAAAGGCTCTGACAGTGACAGTGCCTGGTGTGTAGCTCATTCTGGTAAGTGACACGAGCCACTCTACACCCTCACAGGAAACTTGGGAGGACTCAGACGCTGATCTCGAGGCCAGCTTTGACAATTTCCTGTAACTGCCTGCAGGAATTCCTATGTCCTTCCTGTAGGCTCTGATTAAGTCTGTCATTTCCTTGCTTGTCATTGAGAGATCCACCACCTCCACCATTCCATGAGTCTCCTTCCAATTCATTCCTTAGATACTGGGGTTCCCAAAGTTCTACTGTGAGCTCTTTGCCAAGTTATGGTAGGGAGAGTTTCCATGGACCCTGCTGTCCTCTCTGATCATCGCAGCCTTGCTTCTCACGTTCTCCAAACCAGCACCTGCCCCAGGTGTGTGACACAGGTGTGCCAGTCTAGGCGCTTCTCACACCCTGTCAGCAGTCCATAGCACGGTGAGGTCAGCACTCCAAACAGGGTCTTCGGCGTAGGAGTGTCTTCAAGTCCTTTTCAGGATGTCTACAAGGTCAGAACTATTTTCATCATATTAAGACTATTTGCCACGCTGACCACTTGATCTTGAGTGTCCGAGTTCTCCATGGGCTGTGGACAGGTGACGATAGCATGTAAAGTGGAATGTGCGCTTTTGTAGAGCTTGGGGCAGAAATATCTGCATTTTCAAAGATTATCTCAACTTGCTCTCAGAACTTTTACCGTGTTTTTATAACCATTTTTAGTTGTACCTGCTTAATCTCCGTCACCTCATTGTATCCAATATATCACTTATTTGAAATCCAGGCTTTCTTTGTACTTACTCAGAAACACAAAAGCTGACTATACCTGGTCATCTTGTTTTGTGAAATAGAAATAATTTCAAAATGATTTCTCAAAAATAAAAACACAAAATTTTAACTCTTACCTAAGTCCATCTTTATTTTATAACATAGTGAAATTCTACTTTAAAATAAATAAGATTTATTCACTATATTTTTTTATATTTTTAGGTAGATCATTGGTCTTAGAAAATTTAGAATTCTCACTTCCTCAGCCCATAGCTGTATTATCCACAAGAAAAATGCTAGAAAGGGCAGAATTGATGTATTCAGATTTTAACTTAAGAGAAAGCTGCTCCAAAGAAACTGGGTCAAATAACAAACTTCATTGAAACCATGCAAACTACTTTCCTTTAGCCTGATAGATATGAGTAATTTATTTCATTGCATCTTATGGGATACAGCATTTTACAGTAAGTCTATGGTTCTACTCAAGCAGTGATATCATTGTGTGACCAGTTTATTCAGAGTTTAAAGAGAAAGGAACTATGTACATTAAACAGTTAAACATAGACAAAACACCTTTCTTAAAAGCCAAACACTTGTATGTTATGATTTTTTAAACTATCATGGAAGAAGGCACTGAAACAAGACACAGGATGAGTTTTACATCACACCGCCAGGGAAGCAGGAAAGGCAGGTTGAGAGGCACACCAGTCTCCGCAGGACAGAGCGTCAGCGGCAGAAAGACAGAGCTTCCAAGTCCCAGCCGCATGACCACCCTTGGAATTTCAGGTTGAGCTGCACAAGCAAAGACTAAAGCACTGCTGAGTTGTGGATTTGCATCTTTGTCTTACAAAGAGCTGGGCAGACATAGCTTGGCTTGAAGTTTTGCTTTTAGTTGTCTGGCACCAGTGCCAGCCATTGTCAAGACCTTTGATGTGGATGCTCTGTTGCAAATGCGGTCCGGCTGAATCTCAGCAGGATGTGTTCTCCCTGCTGCTGAGAACACGTGGTGGGAAACACTGCAGGTTCCTCTGCATGCATCAAAGTGGCAGTGCCAAGCCAACCAGGCGTTGTACTTCTCATGGCCACAAAATCCCCAATAAAAGCCATTTCATTTAGGAATGGCATTGAGGAGGCAGGAAAAAATATTAACTTATTACAGGCTTCATTGTTGAACATGTCTCTTTAGTATTCCATGAGGCAAAGTGGGAAGTATGTCTGTCGAGACAGAAGCACATGTGCTTAGGTTGTAAACTGATGCTTTCATGGGATATCATTCTGACTTCAAAGTATGAATGATAGCAACTCTGAAGACAAAAGGAAGAGGTGGCTCTTTCAAGGAAGACATTTAAGTGAGCATGTAGTCAATGATCAAATTTGAGTTTTCAAGTAAAAATGGAACTCAAAAAATCTGGACCCATCACATGAGTTTAATGGCTTCTAAAACTTAAAGATTTTTCTGGTGAGTTTAGCATATTGTTAGAAATGTGATTTTCAAATATTGGATACTGGAACCTGCCAACACTTGGGATATCTGTATAATTCAATGACTGTTTTCAAATATTCAATATGTTATGTCACAAGATCCTGAATAGGTTAAAAAACAATTAAATTTTAAAGATGGACTAAAGGATTTTGGTGCAACAGAGATTGAAAAGCTCACTGACATGATTTCAGATTCTATACTGGAACTAATCTTTAACAAAACCATCTGTTCTATTTGGCACAATACCAGAAATTGATATCCAGAATTATCTGAAAAAAAGGCTATTAAAATACTTCTCACTTCTCTGACTACTTATCCACCAGAAATTGGATTTTCTTCTTAAATTTCAACCAAAACATCACTGTATCAGACTGAGGGCAGAAGCAACTATGAGAATACTATTTTCAATAAAATCAGATATGAAAGAGATTTTCAAAAAGTAAGTGACATTTTTTTCTCCATAGTTTTGTCTTAGAAAAGATACATAGTTTTCATTAAAATGTTATTTGTGTAGAGGGCTCATTATTTTGTAAAGTGCAAACATGAGTAAACAGTTCTCATTTCTCGGTTTTTATTTTCAAACAGTGGTAGACAAGACTCTCTGAGGGCATCAGTGGTCTTACAAATGCAATTGTTGCAGTGTAGTAGTCGACTGGCCAGCCGGGGAGCTCCTGGGACGGGGGCGGAATACAAGCAGCAGAGTAAACAGCCTCTCTGGGAGAGACAGTCTGGATGCTGGACTGTAGCATCGTGGGGAGGACCAGAAGGAAGCAAGTGGGTCCCCTTGACCCAGGAAGAACCAAGAGTGAGAACTGAATTCCACAGAGAGAATTTGTTTGAAAAAAGAAAAAGACTTAAACAGAAGAAGGCAGTAGCTGGTGGTGCTTTCACCGGGAGCTGGAACCACCCTGCGAGAAGTGTTGTTGGAACCTGGGGACGCAGGGTCACTGGGAGTGAAGCTGGGAGTTGGCAAGCCCAAAGGCCTCTCTGGGAGACAAGGTGGCAGAAGGGAGCAGTGGACCAGAAAACTGCTCTGGCTGGCGATGAGTGTGGGGACTCAATCCTCCTGCAGGAGTGGGCGATTGGCTGGGGCCATTTTGGAGTCGAGCAGGACAAGCCCAGAGCCAGAACTGCAGCCGGCTTCATTCAGTCATTCCTAGCTTGGAGCAGACCGGTGGAAATTGCTTGGGCTGAGTCCCGCCCTGTGTGCATTCCAACAGCCTCCACCGAGGTTTCCCTAAAGCTGGTTGGGGAACCAGCTTTGCTCCGCTCTGCTGCTTGGATTAACGGATTAATGTGGTGAGGGCTCCCTGCGGTTAAACAGCTCAGGAGGGAGGCGCCAGCCTGTCTCACCCCTGCTTGCACTCCAACAGCCATTGATAGGCTACACAGTGCACCCACTGGTCACCATCAGAAATCCCTAGCCAGCACGCTTCAGAGAAATTATAACCAACCCAGAAAGTGCCAGGGACCCCACTACTCACTTGTCCAGAAGAAACCAGGAACATGACAAGAGGAAGAAGCAAAAAGTAGTCTCTGACCTCCAACCCAAGCAGTGCTGGTCCAGGAGATGTAAACACGGAAGAGACCGGGAATCGCACACCTGAAGTTTCTGAAGCAAGAGCAACTGAAATAAAGAAACAACTTCAAGAGGCTGTAAAAGAACTTAGAACAGAAACACTATCTTGGGTAAAAGAAGAAATGGGAAACATAGTAAAAGAATTGTTAAGCACCTCTAAAGAAGAAAAATAGAGGTGGAAAAATAGAGAAGCATAGAAAAGTGAGGAAAACCTTCAATGAAGAATATAAAAAAAAAGATTTAGAATACATGAAACAGATTCAAAGAGATTACCAGGAAATTAAAAACTCCATTGAAAGCTGGAAAATCTGCTTGAAAGAAACTAGACTATCAAACCTTGAAGACGGGTTTGCAGCTTGGGATAACAAAAGGAAAGATCTCTTAAAAATAACAAGGAACCAGGAAGTAATAATACAAAGACTAGAAGATGACAAGAGGAACTATAACTTAAGAATTTAAAAATGTGAGTGAAGAAGAGGGGTAAACACAAATGAAATACAAAGGCTATTTACAGAAATAATTAAAGAATACTTTCCAAGCATAGGAAAAAGAAATAATATTCAGATAAGTGAGGCATACAGAACTCCAGCCAGCTACAACCAAAATAGATCTACACCCAGACATATAGTAATCAAGATCCCAGAAATTCATCACAAGAAAAGAATATTAAAAGCTGTCAGGGAAAAGAAACAGATCACCTATAAAAGAAAACTCACCAGAATCAGACACACTTCTTGACACAAACCATCAACTCAAGAAGAGCTTGGAGTGAAGTATTCCAAGTCCTGAAAGAAAATAACCTCCTACCCAGATTGATGTACCCTGAAAAACTACCTTTCAAAATTAATGGAGAAACTAGATGCTTCCATGACAAAGAGGAACTGGGGGAATTCGTAACTACCAAACCAACCTACAAAAATTACTGAAGGACATTCTAGAGAGAGAGAAAAAAGATTATAGTTTTAGGAACAGCAGCAGAGGGGGCTCACTGAACGGGGCAGACAGTGGAATGAAGAGGAAAAGTAGATAAGCAAAGGCAGAAAAATAGCATGACAGAGATGAGGCAGAGGTCGGCCATAATCACTAACAAACACTAACAAAAAGAAACACAGGCTGAGTAGATCAGGAGATAGGGTCCATCAAGATGCTCTATATAAGAACTATAACCTGAAAGGGGGTTTATAGATTTAAAGTCAAAGAAGAGAAAATAATGCTCTATGTGACAGGGAACCAGAAAAAAGTGGGGGTAGTTCGCCCATCAGCTGCAGATGGGTTAGAAATCCATGACACTTTCATACAATGGAGAACTACTCAGCTATAAAGAAAGAAAACCTTGGGGCTCTTATAGGCAAATGGGTACAACTTATGATCATGCTCAGGGGTAAAAAGGTTCAGAAACACTTAGGTGAATAGAGGGTTGCCTCCGTAATATAAAACTGTAAGAGTTGGATCTAAAATGTACCATACATCCTGTGAAAGTGAAAGAGGAGGAATTGTCTAAAAAGGGAAGGCAGTGGCCACTGTTAATCTATTATCATGATTTGAAACCCACATTGTTTTCATTGCTCTGTTTAGTTTGGTTTTATTCTGTTTCAGTTTGTCTACTTGTATTAGATTTGATGGCATGGACAGCTCTTCCAAAGATAGCAGGATATATTATGGTAACCATTTTTGATTTCCTATTAGCTTGATTTGAAGCCCTGTATTGCTTTCATTGTTTTGTTTTAACTGATTTCATTCTATTCTGTTTTGTTTGATAGTATCAAGTCTGACGGTATAGGCAACTACTTTGAAGACAATAAGATGCACTATGATACCCACTGTGGTTTTACTATTATCTTCTTTTGAATTCCTATAATGTCTCCACTGTTTCATTTTTATTGGTTTTGTTCTGTACTGTTTTTTTTAATTATGCTTGATGATATGGGCAATTCTTTTGAAGACAACAAGAGGCATTATGGTAACCATTATTGATCTCCTTGTATTTTGTTTTTAAGTCATGTACCATGTGATCCTTTTGTTTTGATTGACTCTATTTTGTTTTGTCTCATTTGGTTTTATTCCCTTCAAAATAAAATAAAAATAAAAAAATAAAATGTAATAGTTTTTAAATGAAAGGTGGGGCCGCACTTCTCAAGAACTGCTCTGAAAGTCTGCAGGGTATCTTCAGAGATAATCATGGTACATCAAATGAGCATTTGGACAGCCTCACTTTAAAAAACCATTAGCTAAAAATGCTGGAATGCATATTATTGTCAAGCACCATAACAAAATGCTTTATGCACAGTGTGCTGAATTCTCACAACTCTCTATAAATTTTTTTGACAGCAGACACTACTAGTAAAGGATCCTAGCAAGCTACCAAGGAATAGAGAAGTTGGGAAAGTGGAGGGGACAGGGCATGGCATTAGTCCAGGACCTAGGGAGGTGCAGGGGACAGGGGAGCCCTGCAGAGAGCAGTTTCTCAGAGGCCCCTGCTTGGGCTGCAGAGCAGCTGGAGGACTGACACACTGGTGCAGAGTTTCTCTGGGAGAATGAGCCTTCTCAGGTGATTCCAGCTCTCTGTCCACTAGGCAGAGGAGATTCCAGTGGTCTGAGAGCAGCTCTTCCTCCCAAAAGATACACTGGCCAAGTTCAAGGAAAGTGCACTGGGTGCGACAACTGGAGAGCAGATCATCTTTGTCTCAGCACACCTGAGACTGGGAGTTTCTTCAGAGCACAGAGTAATTTCCCCACAGATCAGGAGGCTGCAAAGTCCAAGATGAAAACATGGGCAGGTTGGGTGTCTGGCAGGAGCTCCTCTCTCCTGAGACGGTGCCTTTGCAGACACACTGTGTGTGTCCTCACGTGGCAAAAGGTGGGAGATGGAAGGGTCCTTAGTCCCATTCATGAGGGAGGGGCCCTTGAGATCTAATCACCTCTTAGCAGCCCCGCCTCTTGTTACTCTCATCCAGACAGCACCTACAGTCTGCAGCAGACATCTGTCGACCACAGTAGGGATCTCAGGGGGCACAAGCATGGGATGCAGGTGGCACGGGCGAGTCTCATTTCACTGCTTAGCTAAACTAGCTCCCTCCCACCATACATGCCCCCCTGAGAAGACAGATTATACACAGGATCATGTGCATTACCCACCCTGGTAAACAACAACATTCTTCCCAGACTGAAGCTGGGGTGCAATCCAGCCACCCCTTCCCCTGTCTCTTGTCTCTTGCATGGGTGCAATCCAGCCACCCCTTCCCCTATCTCTTATCTCTTGTAGAAATGTGATGGCTAATTGCCAGTTTTTACTCTTTGACATCTCAGAGGTGCATGCTAATACTGGACACATTTTATCTCTATAAAACTTGGGTGGAGGATGCATCTTACTCTACTGTCAAAGTAGGAGTGCTGGCTAACACCGCCTTCTAGCCCCACACTGAAAGAGTTGGAGCTGTAGAACAGATTCCTAACCCACCGGCCTTGGGACAGGAGGGAGTGACAGACACAGAACATCAACCTGCCCCTAGATGGTCACCTCTAAGCAACAGAGAAGGTCAGGCAACATCCGAGCAATGCTTACATCCCATGTGACAATGGAGGAGGCCAATCACTCTGAGTCCAATAAGGCTATGAGCAGTAAGAAGAGACAGCAACAGCTTGTTCCCCAAAAAGTTCCTTAGAGGATGGAAATGTTGGTAGAAAGTCCTATTTGAGTGATCAGATTAATAACGAGGAGAGGAAATGTGTCTCTACATTTTGTATCCCTTCTGCCACCACCCTAGGGACTGCCGTAGCGTCCTCCCTGACTTCCTGCCTCTGCTCTTTCAGTGTCAGCCAATTCTGTGCTCCCCAGGAGCTCTGGCTAGGGGACCCATCACTTCACATGTCCCCTCCCTACTTCCGAGCCCCCTTATCGCCTCCAGGATGAAATTTAAACTCCTGAGCCTCCCACGCGGGCTTCCGGGTGATCCTGCTTTTCCAGTCTTTGATCTTTCGTGGTTTACATCGTTGTGAGCGCGCATGTGTGAGATGCCTGCCCAATGCTTCACCCCGGCATGAAACCCGCCCCTCACCCTCACCCCGTGTTCAGCTCAAATGTCAGTTAGCAGGGAGCCTCGTCTAACATCTTCAGGCTGCTGCAGGTCCCCTTTCTGTGCTCTCGAACTTGGCACACATCCACCCTGTCCTGGGACTTCTTGTCACTCACCACAATAGAGCTGTGCGCTCTTTGGGAGCTGAGGTCTTAGCCTGCCTGCCGCTGTTGAAGTGTGCATCACAGAGCCTGGCACCAAGCCTGAGGCCCCTAGTGATGAGTGCAGGAAAGGGCAGGAATGCTTCAGAACCCTGGACAGCGCCAGGGGGCCTTTGCTTGGAGGCCTCTGAGGCCACGAGGAGTGTAGTAGAGTTGATCCCATTTTCTTTGGGACTCTCAACTGCTGGGCGTCCCTCTAATTCTTTAGATTGGCCTTTGTGGTTCCTGTCCTGGAGATTCAGTCTATTTGCTGGCTATTAAAAAAAATCTCAAATCTATCTACTTTCCGCTTATTTCTTATATACCTAAAACCTAAGGCACTATTATCTTTCCTGGACCACCACAGAAGCCTCCTAAACAGACCTCTCCCTTCCCATCTTCAATCCATCTCCCACACAGAAATCACACTTCATTGTTTAAAATTATTAGTCAGAGTTGGGCATATTGGCACACACTTGTAATTTGAGCACTTGGGAGGCTGAGGCAGGAAGATCGCTGGGAGTTCAAGGCCAACACACACACACACACACACACACACATTTTTCTTTGTCTCAGAACACTGAGACGATGGTACAACTAGCCCTATTTCTCCATGACCTCTAAAGTCTAATTTCCTCAGCAAACCAGAAGCCAGCATCCAAACCTGGCCCTCACTGAGCCAGTCTTCTCCTTCTTCTTTCCATCCGACAAGAAATTCCCAAGTCTTCCTTTCTCCTAGGACCACAACTAACACTATTCCCCACTTCCAGACATCAGACTTAAAAGCCAAGTCCAGTTGTTGATGAGCTCTTGTTTTCTCTGAATTATTAAAACAATAAGTCACACAGCTTTTGCATACCACATTACGCAGTGGTGATATCTGTCTTGCCCTAAGAAAGCGCCCATAAGCACAAGGGCAAATTTTGTAATTGAAACCATATGTTAACCGATTCCCCAAACACCAGATTCCCTCCTTCCAAATCTCACTGCTCTTGGAAACTCCTCATGGGGTAAAGCGACTGGCATTCCTGTGTCACTTCGGTCACAGTGAGGTCTGTGGCTAAAAGCACTTTTCAAAACAATTCCTCCCCTGCTGCACCCATTCCCCTCTTCGCTCCCAGCCTCCCTCTCACACAGTGCAGAATGACCTCCTGTCCAGGGAGAACCCGAGCATTTCTGCTCTGTAGGTCAGCCTTACTTCAGCGAACCTTAAATTATACCAGTCAGCCATAAATTTGTCACATTCTGAAAGCAGGTGAAAAGTACACTGCTTCCAAATCAGTATAACCTGTAATTTAAATTATATACAGCAGAAACGGGCAGAGCCATGGGGTCATTCACACGGCAACACAGGGAAGCAGTTTGCACAACTCTGCTGCACCTGTGCTATTCATTTACTGTGTCACTAGCACACGCACACATGGAGGTCTTTAAAAAGGGCTCAACAGAACTCACCAGGAAACACAAAGCACACAAAGCACCAAAAATTGAGCCCTCGCCCTGCAGTAGGTAAACAGTGCTTAAACTTCAGAAAGGGGGCACAGAAACAGAGGCAGACAAAACTCCCTGTTATACATTCCCACCACACCCACCTGGTTGAGAAGCTGGTGGGGTACTGATGGCCTCCAGGTAAGCTTGAGATTTGAGCCAAATCCACACAGCTGCCTCAGAAAGCGCCCCCTCATCTCGCAGCCCTGCCGGCCCCTGCATGCTTCGCCCACCGCCCTGGCTATCCATGTGTGTCATGTGTGGACCACGCTGTCCACACTTACTGGGGACCACGAATTCATAATGGCTAATTTTGCATTCTTCCCTAAGGGATAAGTGCAGGTTTGGGATTATGGTGTCACCCTTTTGAGACTTCCCATTAACCCTTGGGATGGGCCATCCTCTCCCACCCACTAAGAGGCAACTAAAACTACTAAGATGAAAAAGAACACTCCAGAGCAAGACCCTTCCTAGCATAATATCCTCTCCACCCTCCTGAGTCATTCCAGGGTTATCCTGTGCCTGCAGTGTGATTGACTCTGAATCTTCACCCACCTGGAACCTTCCGCCAGCCTCTACCATCATTGCACACACCCACTGCTTTTACATACCCTATAAATAGTGGCTGGTTCTGAGTCTCTGGGTCTTTGCCTATCCTGAGGCACTGACCTCCCAGCCCCCATCGTGCATTACTAAATTTGTCTCTTTCTTATTTTGTCCGTCAAACCCCTCATACAGGCAGTTGGGGACCTTGGTCAGGTCCCTGATACACACCCATCCTTGCAGCCTTCTCAGTCTCCCTTCTTCTCCCTCCCCCCATCCTTCTTCTGCCCTAGCTTACAAACTGCAGTCCATTTTTCAGGCCACAGCTCAAAATCACAGCTGCAGAGACCTCCCTGACTCTGCCTGACTCTCAGCTGTCTGCAGTAGAAGAACTGTCTCCTCTTGGTGACTGTGCTTCTGGTAAGTTCAGCTGTACCCTAAGCTCCATGAGAGTAAGGGCCTATCTGCTGTGATCACTACAGAATCCTTGCCATCCACTGAAATGCACAGGACCTACATAAAGAGACGCTAATGCGTTTAACAGCAGTTCTCAAAGTGTGGGTCCCCCGGCCAGTGGTATTGGCATCCTGTGGAGACTTGTTAGAAAGCAGATACTCTGGTCCCAGCTCAGACCTGCAGAATCAGAAACAGAAGCGGTCTGGAAATCAGGGCTCTAAGCACTGCACTGGTTACGGAGCTCTAAGCACTGCACCGGTAACCCTGATGCACCCCAGTTTGAGACCAGGAGGCACAGTCCTAGGAAGGACGTCAGCTGTGTGTCTACAAAATACAGAACTGGAACCAACAAGAAGAGGTTCTTTTTCTACTAACTCTAAGACAAAGGACAGCCAGGATTTTCTCAAAATTAGGAAAGTTCCTTGATAAAATGAATTTGAAAATGTCTTAGTTATTTCCTTCATTTCTGGGACAAAATACCAAACACCCACAATTTCAGGAAGGAGAGGTTTATTTTGGCTCACATTTCAGTAATAGTGCCCTGGCTCCAGGGCAGGGTGACACAGCAGAGTGGCATGACAGGAAAATATGCTCATAGTATGGCAGACAGGAAGTGGACAGCAAAGGCAGGAGCCACAGAGGGAGACAGAGCCTCCCAGCCCACGCCCATAGCGACCCACCCGCTCGGATCAGGCGCCATCTCCCAAGAGCTCACTGAGCTCTAATTAATCAGCGGAGTGATCCCCTGATGAGGTAGCACCCTGTGACCCAATCACATCGCCAAAGATCCATCTGTGAGTGCAGGAGGCTTCAGGCAAGGGTATCTAGACATGGACCATACCAACTATAGGAGCAGAGACTGCCCGTCCGGATTGTGCAGGCCCATTCTCTGCCCTGGAGGTAGCTCTCAATATGCTGACTTGACTATGGCAGGAGGCATCTGAGTCAGGTGACGTTAGCTCATCTCTACAATTTTGCCTGCTCTGGTAGCTCTGAGAAATAGGATAACGCATGGAGTTGTCTTTGTATAAAGCAACATCTAGTGTTGAGTAAACATGACAGAATCCAGAAGCACTCCTCTACCCCACGAGAAGCCAAACTATGCAAATTTCATAAGTGACTACAAATAACTCAATTAAATCCAAGTAGGAAGCTATTTCACAGAACAAAGAAGCCTCTGTCACCCAGAGATCTGACAAGAAGCAGCCGCCTCCACTGGAAATCAAAGGGAAAGGTGTGAGAGGTGGTCTGCACTCCACCGGCTCTTAGTTGGGGCTGACTGCATAGGTAATGACTTGGACACCTGCGGTCCACAGAGGGAAAGGTGTAAAATCTGACTGAAGTGACAAAGATCTTTACAGTGCCTCACGACAACAGTCAACAGCAACGGCCTTTTGCCCTAATGTCCCTGTATTCCAGGACGCTTCTCTCTGACTTAGAACCTGGTCGAACACTATGTTCTCAGCACTCTTGACCCTTAGCACAGAGGAGGGTTCCATGGGTCTTTGTGTCATTATTTATACTGAAATAAATAGTTCAATGATGATTCTGCATAGCAAGTGCTTGATCTTACCACAGGCACTTGAAAAATGAAGCACAGACCTCTAATACACCATCAATCCTAGATGCCTTTGTGCCACACTTTGAAATAGCTGGTCCCACCTCGTCCGTGTATTATTGCAGCTCAACTGTCCAGCTGGGAAAGACAAATGGGAAAAGGTAGTGTAGAGATACTAAATCTTCTCCTGCTTCTCCCAGATCAAAATGCTCTATTGCTTTCTCTTGAAGCTTTAACATTCTGTTCATGACTCTCTCATAATAGAAGCACAAATTTGGAACATTGAGTGAAATGCACCAAAATGTAATGTTAAGGGGAAAAAATGGAAATTCAAATCTGTATACTCAGCCTCCTGTGAGCATAAGAAAATGTGGCTAAACACAAGGCTAAAGAGAAATACCACAGTCATGAGGACCAAGACACCCACCGTGAGGTCAATTTCTTGTTAACTTTCTTTCATTATCATCAAGTCGTGGTACTAAAGGCGGTGGTATTGTGGTGCAGGGTTAGACAAACAGAGCACAGAAGCAAAATGAGTGACCCAGCAGCTGACGCTCAAAGAGAAGGGATCCGTGGGTGACACAGGGGGCCCAGGGGAGAGGGGGACCCACAGCAAGCAATTGTGATAAATGATGCTGGGATAAAGGGTTCTCACTAAAAAAATGAACTGACACTGGACCTAAGTATTCCTGTATGTGAAAGTCAAGATCTCACATCATCCAAAGACATTTCTTAGGTTTAACAATCAAGAATGAACAGTCACACTTCAAACCATTAGAAGGAAATATCATTATGACTTCCATTATGGCTTGGAAAGGACTTTGTCAAACAGATATCCAATACTCTTAACTTTCAGAGAAAAAGACTAGTAGTTTAATTCTATAAAAACTAAGACCCTTTTCCAAAAGTCACCATGAAATGGAAACACAAACTGCAGACTGCACATATAAATCCCCCCAAAACCAGCGAGGAAAAGAGAACATTGCTTCAAAAACAGCCTGAATGCAGATGGGAGGTTTGTAACCTAAAATGGAACAAGACAGCTTAGAGGGGAGGGAAATATGTATAATTTTGAAGAGGTAAGATTCTCTTGAGGAGGAGAAAGTTCCCATAAAAACGATGCATTAGAAGCCGACATGGTAAGTAGCACCAAGTCATGTAAGCAATCTTTGTCAGTAATAAACGTGGTACTTTGACGTCTAGCCGCCTCACTTCTGGGTTTATTTCTCAATTGGGCCTAAGCTGGGGCAGGCAGAAAGGATGGGTGTGTTGTTCTTTAGCGTCCAATTCAGTAGGAACTTGGGTCTTATTCCAGATGGTTCTGAACAGGTGAGACATGCTCTGACATCAGCCTTTGTGACGTTCAGCCTGGTGGCCGTATAGAGTATGAACTGCAGGGACACAGATAAGAGGGAAAAATCATTACTTAGTTTTTGCTCTAACCTGGATAAGGAAGCTGACAAGCTGTAGCAGGAGGAGAGAAATAATGAGCTCCCTGGGCCCTTGGGGTTTGCTGTTGTGCTGAACGGAGGTGGCAGGGGAGCCGGGGGGAGGTAACCAAGGATAAGCCCGAGGATTCAACTGCACTGATCTGGGTGACAACAGGCTGCATGTAGGACGGTGACCCCTTAAGATCACAATGGAGCTGAAAGGTTCCTATCACTGAGTGACATCAGAGCCACCAGGATGTCACGACGCAATGAAAGACCGTGCTCGCAGGGCTGTGATGATGCTGGGGTACACTCACCCGCTGTGCCGCTAGCTCTGTAACGCGGAGCCCCCACGGTGCATAACACCGGGTGGTTGGTAACAGATGACAATGTTACTGGCCTGTATATTTATAACGCTTATCTGTTGTGGTTACTTTGGAGCTTCCTGTAGAGCTCAGTGCCTGTCACGCTCGCTGGCAGCAGCCTCCACTGACGGGTCAACTACATCTCCTGATGGCATCAAGAGCCCGTGTCCAGAGGTGACCTGTACCACCCAGGTTTGCACAAGGATCCCTTGAGATGCCGCGCCATCATGAAATCGCCTAACAATGCATTTCCCAGAAATTATCTTAATTATCGTTAAGCAGTGTGTGGCTGTGTACATGCTTCTAAGTGACTTCGTGTTGATGAAATCTGATCTGAGTTGCAGCGTGGATGATGGAGGGAATACTTTTCAGTGACAAAATAAAAAAAAGTGCAAAGAAAGCAAGCCCCTGCTTTAAAAGAATGTCACGTCGGCAGCCTCTGCCAGTGTCTCGGCAAGCTGGCTTCCTCTCACGCCCTGAGGTTTCTCTCAGCCTGCCTCTCACTCATGAACACTTTATTCTACAGCCAACAGCAATCCCAGCCTTGTGCAAATGTGACATTTCTGTCCAAACTGAGCACATGTAAAATGTCATCCCACCTTCAACCGACAGAGCAACTCCCAATTATACCATATTTTAAGGGACGATGACAAATGTGAGAGAGGTCAGCTGGTGGCCTTTGGGAGGATAACAGAATTGGAAAGTCTTGGGGTGAAATCACAGGAGGGCAGGGTGTTCTGACTTCTCGGGGTGCCATACACGTGGATGAGGCAGCCACTAGGGGCTTCTTTAGAGAGACCTGGGGGAGACCGGGTGCGCTCACATCTCCGATCGCCCGTGCAGTCCATGCCGTCACCACAGTGCAGAAAGCTGGGGATTATCTTTCGAGAGCTCTTTATCAGGCTGACAGCAGGGCTGCAGCTGCAGGGGATGACGGACGATTTGTTTTGTGAGATGTCAAGGATGAACTCCGCTTGGACAAATAATCCAGCTCCTCCAGGTCTGTGTCCTGGTCCCTTCCCTTGGTAGCCATGTCACGCTAAGCAGGTTTTCCTGCAGCCCATGCCTCGGTCTCCCTACCTGTTAAATGCCAGCAATAATTATATCTATTGCCTGCTAATTGGGAAGATTTCAATAAACCGGAACAGTGCTTGGCACACAGCACATACTCAGTGCAGATTAGAAGGTGACAGAATCAGCAAATGAGACCCCACGCAGGCTGTGACAGCACCAGCCACCCAGTGGGTGCTTCACCAGGGTGGGGAGGATTATCTGTACCCTCTCAGCCTCTCTTTCCTCATTTGTGCAGGGACAGAGTAACATCAACTGCCACGGTTATCACAAAGACAAAGTGACAAATGCCCAACAAGTAGCATTTTATGAAACGAACTGTAAAGGCTCCCATCCAGGGAGACTTGTGGCTTGATTGCTGGATGGCTTCAGGGTTTTTGCTGGCTCCTCATTTGGATGCAAGCTTGCTTGCTGCACTCATGAACAGACTTGTGTTCTAAACTGTGGAACAAATGACACCGTGGGTGCGCTGTTCTTCCCTGAGCAGATGAGGGAGAGGGCTTCTGTGTAGGAGCTGTGTCCCCAAACTCTGTGGTATACTAGTCAGAGTGGTCAAGGTAGGGAACCAGTCAAAGTGTCCACCAGTAGATGAATGCATAAAGGAAATGCAACACTGTAATTCTAGCATCCTGGAAGGCTGAGGCAGGAGGATGGCAAGTTGCTTGGGCAACTTAATGACTTAGCAAGACCTTGTCCCAAAATAAAGAGTGAAAGAAAAAAAGGGGGGTGAAGCTCATTGTAAAGGCCCTGTGTTCAGTCCTTAGTAACACACACACACACAGAGAATGAGGAAATAAGAAAACACACATACACACACACACGGGAATACTATTCAGCCAGAAGAAATCACAGAATCTTGACATGTGTGGCAAAATGGTGGAACAGGAGGGCATCAAGTGAGACAAGCCAGGCAGACGCCACACATTCACCTTCAAAAGTGGAAGCCGACAACCCTGACCTTGGGCACCCAGGATCCAACGCAGTGACTCGGGAGGCAGGCACCAGGTCCCATCACGGCACGGCAGGGTGACTGCACTCACGGCCACCTACTGTGTGGTCTGCAAAGCACAGGAAAGAGAGGCTCAAAGGCTCCCAGCATGAAGAGATGACCAAGGTCCATGAAGGAGGAAAGAATTCCATGCACATCGTGTACTGCACCCACCAGCCACACACAATTATGATTTCATCAAAATTCAATAAACCAAGACGGAAAGCTCTTCCCTCTTCCTGCGCATGTACAGCCCCCCGGCTCTACCTGCAAGCCTGACACCCTGCTGGGCTTCTGTAAATCTCCCAGGGGCCTCAGAGGCAGGGACACTCTCTAGTGGCTCAGTGAGGAGGCTGACAGCCTGGGCTTGGGAAGCAGGAAACTGCACTCAGCCTGGTTCCTGCACTTGCTGGCTGTGAGTCCTCAGACCGTTTGCTTAACCTCTCTGACCCTCGGTCTCCTCACCTATGAAAGGAGACCTTGTACCTGGTGCCGCAGCACTGCTGGGGTCGGATGTAGATTGCGGAATGCACTTGGCCCTGCACCTGACATTTTGAAAGCAGAGAAACGCTCACTGATGGAAGAACCAGAGGCCAGGGAGGTGTGTAACTTGCTTGAGGTCACACAGCCAGTAAGCCACAGCACGGGCCCCCTGTCTGCAGCCTGCCACGCTCCAAACTCAGCGAGCTCAGCTCACCACACTGTAACCAGGATGCCAAAGACCACAATGACAGCTGTGCCTACTGCCTGCCTGCTGCCTTCACCAACGGCCACCTTATATATAGGTGTCACATGTATGTAGCACTCTCCATAACAATCCCCAGGAGCAGGTGGCAATCATCATGTCTACTCACTAAGTTAGGAAACTGAGTCCAGGATGGTGACCACAGCCTCTCAGAGCTGCTCTCTGTCCTGAAGAGAAGGAATGGCTCCTTGCAGAGGGACAGACACCCCCATGTTCATGGAGCTACAATGATGAAAGGGTTCCTGCCCTTCATGCCAGCATCAGGGGCCTGGAGCTGAGAAGGAAGAAGAGTCTCAGCCCTCCAGCCCTCGGTGTAGGTGGACCACACTCCATCTTTACTACATTTGCCTCTGTGGGTCAGAGACTCAATCTGCAACCCTATCCATTTGTGACAAGATGCTGTTCTCAAGGAATCAGCCACTTCACTGCACATAAGCTGAGCTGTGGGTGTAAGTCTGACTCTGTGACTTCCCTGTGGAAAGTGTGCCAAAGGACACATAACGTAAGCCTTCCAGGAATTGCTCTGCTATACCACAACCAGGAGCTGGTTTCTAAAAACCCATACCTGAGGCGCTACAGCTTGTGTCTAGATGTTCCTCCAATGCCTCATGCAGTCATGAGGAGGGGTGATTTTCAGAGGTGGCTGGATCTAGTGTGTGGTGGTGGGACTGGGACCGTGTGACTACTAAATCACTGATTGGTTTGGCAAAATTCCAGCTAAGATTAAGGGTATGAGTGCTACATCTGCTCCAGGGTGGGTATCCTGAATAAAATATAAGGGGCAGAAAGAGGGTTAACGTGTGCTCTCACCTGTCTGCCTGCCATGAACTGTTTCTCCTCTACGACGCCCCTCTGCCACGCCACCCTGCCTTAGGGCCAGCTGGCTATGGACTGAAACATCTACAAACTGTGAGCCAAATAAACTTCTCATCCTTCAACGTTAGGTGTCAGGTATTTTATCTCAGCAAAGAGAATAGTAACTATGACATCAGGTTTATTGAAAACTATGGCATATGTTTAAATTTTTAAAAAGCATTACAATAAAATACACATTGTCATTAATCAAAAATACTCCCCCTCCTTTTGAACACATTTATCCCATGAATCCGGTCACTTCTTGAAGCAGTTCTGGAAGTCTTCTTTCACGAGTGTCTTTAGTTGATCTGTCTGGTTGCCTGATGTTCTAAACTGACTCAAAATATTTAGCTTTCGTGGTCATTTTGACTTTGGGGAAGAGTCAGAAGTTACACAGCACCAGGTCCAGTGAGTAAGGTGGACAACGACATCCCAGTGTTTGGGTTAGTCTCCCTCTCTGTCGGGTGGCACTTGGAAGTAGCACTAACCGTACTTTTTGTCTCACCTCATAAAGACACTCGTGAAAGAGGACTTCCAGAACTGCTTCCAAAAGCGACGACTGTGATGGAAGAAGTGTGTCTGAGGCGAGGGAGAAGACTTTGAGGGGAGGTTAAAGGCAACATGTCTTTTATTGTAATAAAATTTAAAAACTTAAACAGTGTAATCTTTTTAGTTTTTAAAGAGGATAAAATTAAACATAACATAAAAAACAAATTAAACAGAACAAAACAGATCATAAGATAAAAATGTAAGAGATACAGATTTCAAAGCAAGACAACCGGAGATCTTCACTGTCTATGATATTGTCTCTTGTTTTCTTCCAAGTAGTTGTCCATAGCTTCACGTACAATGAAATCGTACAAACGAAATAGTATAGAACTGATCAGAACAGGATAATGAGGGCATTTTAGGTCTTCAAGACCAGACAATAGGGAAGTCAACAATGGCTGTCATAATGTTTCTCATTTTCTTCAAAATAGCTGTCTATACCCTCATGTATGTTGAAATTAAACAAAACAAAACAGACCAAAATCACTGTGAACAAAGAATAATAGTATTGCTGGATTTCACAGCATGATGCTATGGAATCAGCACTGGGCACCTTAGTGTCTCTTTTTCTTCAAAGTAGCTCTTCATTTCATCATGCATTATATAATCAATTCTCACAAACTGTTTAGAAGTCCTATGCATGCATGAGTCTCTACCTGTATAACTATCCTTTCTGTACTAGAGGGAAAAATGAAACAAATTCCTAGAAAAAAACATGAAGCTAAAAAGACATATAAGCAACAATAGCAAAGAGTCCAGAACACTGACAATATAGGCCTTCAAAACAAGGTGGCATTAGTATAACTAGGGTTGTTATTTTATGTAATAATCTTCAAGGGTTCCTCAGTTCACTGTACAATAATATGGACAATTGTTCTAATCCTATGAACGTTAACTATTTTGTTCCAAGAACTTATAGAGTTTGTAGCACAATCATGTTAGCTATCCTAAGTGTGTTTATACAATTTAAGATATTTTTTCCCTCATTTTCCCTGAGATACTCTTTTTCCCCTTTAAGCAGATTCTTATTCTTTCACTGTAATTATTGAGTTTTTTGTATCTTCTGTACTCTTACCATTTCTTACAATAGGGAGAATATATGGTATTTACACATGTGAGTTTGATTTATTTCACTTATGAGTATGGTCTCAAATTGAAGCCATTTACTTATAAATATCTCAATGTGATCATTCTTTATAGCTGAGTAGTACTCCATTATATAAAAGTACCACAACTTTTTTATCATTCCTCAGTTGATGGGCATTTAGGTTGTTTCCAAGATCTGGCTATTACAAATTGTGCTGCTATAAACATGGATGTACATGTATCATTGTGGTATGATGCTTTCAGTTCTGGGAATATGCCCAGAAGTGGTATAGCTGGGTCAAATGGGACCTCCAAACCCAGCTTTTTCAGGAATCTCCAGACTGACCTCCATAGTGGTTGCACTAGTCTACACTCCCACCAACAGTGCAGAAGAGTTCCTTTTTCCCCGCAACCTCTCCAGCATTTGTTGTTGGTAGTTTTCTTTATCCTGGCCATTCTTTCTGGAATGAGATGGAATCTCAGGGTAGTTTTAATTTGCATTTCTCTAATGACTAATGATGCTGAACATTTTTTCATGTTTTTATTTGCCGTTTGTATTTCTTCATCTGAGAACTGTGTTTTCATCTCAGATACCCATTTTTGGATTGGGTCTTTGAATTTCGGGGGTCTGATTTTTTTTAATTCTTTATATGTTCTAGACAGAAGTCCTTTGTCTGAGGGACATTTCACTAAGATTTTTTTCCCAATTTGTGGGTTTTCTTTTCACTATGCTGGAGATTTCTTCCAAAACGCAGAAACTCTTTAATAAGAAATGATCCCAGTTATTAATTTTGGAAAGTATTTTCCATGTGGTTTGATTCTTGTTCATGAATCCTCTACCTACCCCTATGTCTTCAAGATTTTTACCTACTTTGCCTTTCCGACAGATTTAGTGTTTCTGTTTTAATATTTAGATCTTTGATCCATTTAGACTTTAGTACATGGTGACAGGCATGGGTCTAGTTTTATTTTTTGGCATATGGAAAGCCAATTTTTCTTTTATTGAAGAGACTATCTTTTTTCCAGTGGACATGTTTGGCCCTTTTATCAAAGATAAGGTGGCTGAGTGTTTTTGTAGTTGTAATTGTATCTTCTAATCTATTCCAATGATCTTCAGATCTGTTTTTATTCTAGTACCATGTTGATTTTATTATAGTAGCTTTGTAGTATAACTTCAAGTCAGGGATTGTGATGCTTCCTGCCTTGGTTACTTAGAATTGCCTTTGCTATTCAGGGTCTCTTCTGGTTCCAGACGAATTTTAGGCGTGATTTCTCTAGATCTGTAAGGTATGCTAGTGGTATTTTTATTGGGATTGCATTAAATCTGTATAACAATTTTGGGAGAATGGCCATTTTCACAATGATTGTTCTTTCTATCCATGAATAAGGGATGTTTTTCCATTTTCTGAGGTCCTCTTTGATTTATTTTTCATGGTATTATTATTTTCCCTAAATAGATCTTTTGCTTCTTTTGTTATATTAATTCCTAAGTATTTCTTTTTTGGGGGTGCTAGGGTGAAGGGTGTGGCTTCTCTTATTTCTCTCTTGGTGATTTTGTTGTTAGTGTATAGGAATGCTATTGACTTTTGAGTGTTGACTTTGTATCCAGCTACAATCCTGAATTTATGTATTATACATAGAAGTCTTTCAATGGAGTTTTGGGGGTCTTCTCTGTAGAGTATCATGTCATCTGCAAATAATAATAATTTAATTTCTTCTTTTCCTATCCTTACTCCTTTTTTTCTCTCTCTTGTCTAATTGCTCTGGCTAGTATTTCCAGCACTATATTGAATAGGAGTGGTAATAATGGACATCCTGGTCTTGTTTCTGATTTTAGGGTAAAGTCTTTCAGTTTTTGGCCATTTAATATAATGCTGGCTGTTGGGTTGTCATAGATGGCTTTTATCATATTGAGGTAAAGACCATCTATTCCAATTTTCTGTAAGGTTTTTATCATGAATAAGTATTGGACCTCATCAAAAGCTTTTTCTGCATCTATAGAAATGATCATGTGGTTCTTATTTTTGGCTCTATTGATATGGTGGATTACATTTATTGATTTGCATATGTTGAACCATCCCTGCATGCCTGGGATGAATCCTACTTGGTCATGGTGTATAATCTTCTCAATGATTTGCTGTATCCTGTTTGCCAAAATTTTATTGAAAATTTTTGTGTCTATGTTCATTAGGGAGATTGGCCTGCAGTTCTCTTTTTTGGTTGGGTCTTTCTCAGGTTTTGGTATTAGAATAATGTTTGCTTCCAGGAATGAGTTAAGGAGAATTGTTTCCCTTTCAATTTCATTGAAGAGTTTGAAGGGTGTCAGCATTAAATCTTCTTTGAATTTCTTGTAGAATTCTGCAGTGAATCCATCTGGACCTGGGCTTTTCTTTGTTGATAGAGATTTAATTACATTTTCAATTTTGTTAATTGAAATTGGGTTATTCAGCAGTTTTACATCTTCTTGACCCAGCTTTGGTAATTCATATGTTTCTAGGAATCTGTCCATTTCTTCTGTGTTATCAAGCCTATGAGAGTAGAGGTTTTTGAAATAGGTACTGATGATCTGTATTTCCAAAAGACCTGTAGTGATTTCAACCTTTTCATTCCTTATTGCATGAATTTGAGTTTTTCTTTCCTTTTTTTTTTAATAAGGTTGGCTAGAGGCCTGTCAATTTGATTCATTCTTTCAAAGAACCAACTTTTTGCTTCATTGATTCTTTGTATTGTTTTCTTAGTCTCTATTGCATTGATTTCTGTTCTGACCTTTATAATTTCTTCCCTTCTTTTGGCTTTGGGGCTTGACTTGCTCTTCTTTTTCTAGATGTTTGAGGTATAGCATCAGGTTGTGTATTTGTGTTTGTTCTGCTTTCCTGATGCGGTAGTTCACTGCAATAAATTTTCCTCTGAGGACTACTTTCACTGCATCCCACAGATTCCACTAAGATATATTTGTATTTTTGTTTGCCTGCAAATATTGTTTAATTTCTTCTTTAATTTCCTTTGTGACCCACTGATTGCTCAGGAGTGTATTATTCAATTTCCATGTGTTTGTGGGGTTTTTGCAGTTTCTTTTGTCATTAATTTCTAGTTTTATGGTGCTATGATCCAATAACATGCATGGGATAATTTCAGTTCTTCTGCATTTACTAAAGCATGTTCTGTGGGCTAGTATATGGTCTATTTTAGAGAACGTTCCATGTGCTGCTGAGAAGAATGCATATTTTGATGTTGTTGGGTGGAACACTCTGTATACATCTACTAAGTCCATTTGTTTACAGGTGTGATTCAGTTCTGTTATTTCTTTGCTGATTTTCTGTCTAGTTGATCTGTCCCTTTGTGTCAGTGGCATGTTAAGGTCTCCTGTCATATTGTGTTATTGCTTATTGAATTTTTAATTTCTGTTAATATTTGTTTTGTATAGCTGGGTGCTCCCAAGTTTGGTGCATATATATTGAAGATGGTGTTTCTCTTCCTCTTGAAGTTTTCCCCTCACTAGTATGTAGTGGTCTTCTTTTATCTCTTTTGATCACTCTTGGTTTGGAGTTCATATTATCTGCAAACAGAATAGCTACCCCTACTTTTTTGAGGGGGGATCCTGTTGCATGGAATATTGTTTTTCATCCTTTGACTTTCAGTCTATAAGCTTCCTTTTGGGTCAGATGGGTTTCCTGAATACAGCATATGGTTGGATGTTGTTTCTTGATCCATTCTGCTAGTCTGTTTCTTTTAATTAGTGAACCATTTACATTAATGGTTATAACTGATATATATTGGTTTACTTTTGACATGTTATCTTTCTGCTGTTGATTTTTTACCTTTCCACTCTGTTTAATTATTTGCCTTGCTTAGTGGTTTTTTCCTATGTCTGTCTAGAATGTCTTTCAGTATTCTTTGCAGAGTTGATTTGGTGGTCATAAAGTTCTTCAGCTGTTCTTTGTTGTGGAAGTATCTTATTTCTCCATCCATTTTGAAGGACAGTTTTGTAGGGTACATCAGTCTGGGTTGGAAGTCATTTTCCTTTAGGATCTGAAATACTTCACTCCATGCTCTTCTTGACTTCATTGTGTTGAGAAGTCTGTTGTGATTCTGATAGGGTTTCCTTTATAGGTGATCTGTCTCTTCTCTCTAGCAGCTTTTAATATTCTGTTCTTATGTTGGATTTCTGGGATGTTGATTATTATTATATGTCAGGGTGTAGTTTTATTTTGGTTATGGTTATTTGGAGTTCTATATGCTTCACTGCTCTGTATGTCAGTTTCCATTCTCATGTTTGAGAAATTTTCAGCTATTACTTCTGTAAATAGCCTTTTGATATCTTTTGTGTTGTCACCTTCCTTTTCATTTATACCTATCAATCTTATGTTGTTTTTCTTTGCATCATCTTTGCAGTTGTTGACTTGTCATTTCCTGGTTCCTTGTTTTTTTTTTAAAAAAACAATATTTTTAAAAAAATCTTTCCTTTCCTGTTTATTAGCTGCAATCTTGTCTTCAAGGTCTGAAGTTCTATCTTCACTTTCGTTGAGGCAGTTTTGCCAACTTTTGATGGAATTTTTTATTTCCTGTATATCTCTTTGAATCTGCTTCTTGCATTCTGTTTGTTTCTTATATTCTTCATTCAGAATATCCATCTTTTTGCATTGTTCCTCTAATTTTTTAACTATGTCTTCTTTAGATGTGTTCAGCATTTTTTCATTACATTTATCATTTCTTCTTTTACCTGGGAGACTATTTCTGATTTGAGTTCTTTTATATCTTCCTGGAGTTGTTTCTTTACTTCAGTTGATATCATTTCAGGTATTTCAGGTATATGGCTTATATTTTCTTCTGTGCCCATGTCTCCTAAGCTTGCTTGGGTTGGGCTGGAAGTTTGAGATTGCATTTTGCTCTTTCATTTTGTCATTTTCCTATATTTCCAGGTTTTTGAGCAATGTTTCAAGACTTCCCCTGTGCACTGAGAATCACCTGGCCTACTTTTGGCTCCTGGGGCAGACAATAGGCAACAACTAACTACTTGGAGTTCACTGGGCATGGGCCAGTTAGGCCTACTTGGACCTCCTGTGAGTCCTCCTGTGATTTCAGGTGTGGGGTGTTGTCTAACTATCTGGGAGCAATGTTCCTATGCTTCCCTGTGTGCTGGGCTTCAATCTGCACATGCTCTGGGCCCAGGACTCAATTCAGGCCCTGCCAGCTGCTTGGAGTTTGCTGGGTGTGGCCCAGTTAAGCCCATTTGGACTTCCTGTGCATCCTCAAGTGATTTGGGATGTGGGTGTGATCTTACCAGCCTGCGAGTGATGTTCCAAGGCTTCCCTGTGCTGGGTTTCAACCTGCACATGCTCTGGCCCAGGACTCAATTCAGGTCCCTGCAGCTGCTTCTCAGTGTAATTTTTTAATCACTCCTTGTACTTCACCTAAATTCCTGGGTCAGTAACAAGAAGACCAGTGCCCTTGGGGACATAGTATAATAGAGAAAATTGTGTGGGCTCAGGGAGCAGACGGTTGTTTGGCAACATGTTGATCTGGTTCATTTTCCCCTTGCAAATTTACACAAGGTCATGGAAACACCCAATGCATCTCCCACATGTGGCCTGGAGGTTTCATGCCTGCTTCCTAGTGAGGCAGTGTAGCTCTAGCACAGAGACTGACCCTGGCAGGGGTTCCATAGAGCCCACAGCTGGCAGGTGTTTATAACATCCATCAATTCAGTTCCATGTAACGACTGTGCACTGAATGATTCAACAAATGATGTACCATGTGGTTGGCTCTGTGGGTCACGCCTGTGAGGGACAAGGAGAAGGAAAGGCTGGCTCCTCCTTCCCGGGCACACAGAGCAGGGTGGAGGGGAACCCACTTTGTGAAGTCCCCCTCTGGAGGCCCAGGCTTCACACATGAACTTCTGGGGGAAATTTAAGACCCAAACCACAACACGAGCATAGGGCAATAAGAGCATTCTTGAACATATCCTCTTGCCATCCCTCCGAGGGTTCCTAAAAAGGCCCCATTTCATGGCCAGCAGCTTTGGTATTCCACAAGCAGGGACCCAAAGCTGAGGTCAGAGCAGGGCACAGAGCCCCAGGAGCAACATGAACAGGGCTCAGATGTATGCCTGCAAGTCCTCCGGCTGAGGCATTGTAATCAAATCACTTAGTCTCACAGGGACTCGGTTTTTCTTCCCTGATACTGTGTGTGTCTGTGGGAAAATGTATCGCAGGTGGGATCAAATGCAACAACTACAAAATGCTCTGTATGCAGTAAGAACTCAATCAATGTGTACAAAACTTGATTCTCCTCCAGGGTGTGGCTCATGGCTTGCCCTTCTCACTTCTATCTCACCAGAGTACGAAGAGCACTCCCCCCCCCACTCAGCAGTATCTGGCCCCTCCTGTCAAGGGGCAGAGTTGAAATGTATTTCCTGAACTCCTGTGGCTGGACAAAGCCATGTAAGTGTGCACTGTGGATAGAAAGGGGCACGTGTCACTCCTGACTGGGCTCTTTCCCTAAGCCCTGACACAGGCAGAGCTTAGAAGACACCATCCACCCATAATCATGATCAGGACCTCTGCCCGCTTAGGCTGAACAAATGGCAGCAAGAACAAGAAGAGACCTTGTGGCTGGAAGCCACTGAGAAGCAGGGGATCTTTGTTACTGAGTATAGGCTCGCTGGTCCTCACCGATACAGCAATGCCAGTGCTGTAACATAATAGCACCTGGGAAATACTTTCTTTTGAATAAATGTGTAGATGCTCCCTGACTTGCAAAGGTTTGACTTACTGATTTTTCTCCTTTACCATGATGTCAAAGCAACACGCACTCAGTACAATCCATCCTTCATGTTTTGAATTTGGATCTTTTCCGAGGCCGGTGACATGTGTAGGATTTTCTCTTGTGGTGAATGCCATGTGACCATGAGGGTGAAAACCAACACTCTGCAGTGGTCTGTGCTGTAGGGATGTGGTGTGCAATGGCTTAGGTAGAGTAAATGTCTTTTCAGCTTAGAATATTGTCAGTTGTCAGTGCATTTATTGTGATGTAACCCCATGGTGAGTCCCAGTGAATCTTTACAGAGAAAGAAGCAAAAAGGGTAAAAGAAGTGGGGGACACTGGAAGTGGAGACACATACCATCATGCCAGTGCCCTGAGACACTGAGGCAGGAGGATCACAAGCTAAAGTCCAGCCTGGGAAATTTAGCAAATCAGCAAGACCTTGTCTCAAAATCAGTGAAAAGGGCTGGGGATGTAGTTCCCTGTGAAGGCTCTGGGTTAATTCTGCATCAGTGTCAAAAAAAAAAATAAATAAAAAAGAGGAGTAAAGAAAGGTATAAAAGGAATGTCCAGAGGGGAAGAAACAAACATTTCAAGTGACACATGCCTTGTGGCTCCCTAAAAGTGACCTCAGCACCTCCCTCTTTAGAGATGTCCTGGCTCTCTAGCAAGGCGTTGTCCCAGCAGCCACCCTGGCCATTCCTGGGAAGAAGGCCTGGAGGCCTGTGTGCCTCCTGTCACCTTGTACTGGCCTGGCAGGGAACAGCTGGCAGGGTGCCAGGCCCCAGGACAGGGCAAAGCAGGAGACAGCTGATCCCCAGGGGTTCACCATGAGAGGCAGAGGGAGGAGTTGGGACAGGTGTTGGGGAGCCTGGGCACATGGTGGAAGCAGCTCTGCTGGGTTCTGAGGGCCACACTGCTCTGTCCCACCCTGAGGACCCAGCTGGGCCACTGCAGCAGATACACAATGTCAGTGAGCGGCCCTGCCTGTGTCTCAATGAAACTTTCTTTATAAAACACAAGGGACCAGAGTTGGCCTAGGAGCCACAGCTGAACGACTGTTGAGACTGAAAGTCCCGGATGCAAAATTATAGCAGCACAACTCTGAAGAGTTAAACCTTGGGAAGCGGCCTACATGTCCATCAGACAAACAGATGAAGAAAACGTGGAATTTACACGCAGTAGAGACTACTCTGCCATAACGAGGGCTAAACTGGAGTCATGTGCAGGACAACGATGCAGTCAGGGCCACAAGGCTCAGTGAGATAAATCAGACACGTGAGCTTAAATACCGGGCGGTGTGTCCTACAGGAGAAACCCAAAGCATAAATAAAAACAACAAAAGAAACTGGACACAGGGAGATAGATCTTTGCAAATGGGAAGGGACCAAGAGATGGAGAGGAGGGGAGGGGAGGGAAAGTAGAATGGAGGTGTGCTAAGTGCCTGTCCCATCCCCGCGGGTGGCTGTCACCATTACACACTGCAGACGTGTGTTAATAAAACTCCATAAACTTCCAAGCAGTTCAGAACCAGCAGGGCAGTGGAAGAGCTGAGTGAGGGGCGGCACCTTGGCTAGGAGTCCCTGCATGGTGGGAGGAGTGCAGCAAAGAGAATCGGGAGAGCAGAGGGGTCAGAGAGGCAGGGAGGAGGCGCCACTGCACCCGCCAAGCAGCCAGCGTCCCCCAGGCCTGGCCTCGACTATTGCCAGGACGTATCTTTCTCCATCGGCCCCATGGGTGCTGCGTGGTCCTGGCAGAGGCTGCCTCATGTGGGCAGAAGCAGAGCTGGGGTCATGTGG
The DNA here is from genome assembly GCA_004027455.1 of Hydrochoerus hydrochaeris. Lineage (NCBI taxonomy): Eukaryota > Metazoa > Chordata > Mammalia > Rodentia > Hydrochaeridae > Hydrochoerus > Hydrochoerus hydrochaeris. The sequence goes on along the minus strand of PVLA01006218.1, from coordinate 85,452 downwards.
GTGCCCTGCAGATGGGCCCTGCCTTCCCCCTGGCTGCCTGCCTGACTCAGCCTTCCTGGTTTCTGTCACCAAGTCCTCCCTCTGCTGCCTCCACCACGAAGAGATGATGGCTCTTACTGGGAGCTTGACACCTCTGGGATTAGCCCAAACAACAGCGCAAGGATCGATCTATCCAGCAATGAGCACAGGCGGCCACTGGCCACTCACTGCCTCCTGGGGCACAGTGGCTGAAGCAGAGGATGGTGACAGGAGGGTGTGCAGCAGGATGGCCCTGCAGAGCACTCTGGGAACCAGAGCTGGATGAAGTTCCCACTAATCACCATGTGAGAGGGAGGCCAGAGCTCAAGTTGGAGCGTAAGGCTTTGCTTCTCTCTTGTAGTTCTGTTTTTGCTGGCCACTGCGACCAGTGAAGACACCTGACCACAACCCACAGCACTGGAGCTGTGTATCACTGCCACAGCCCCAGGGAGGGGGCTGGGGAAGCAGCCAAGGACGCTCAGGCCAGATTGGGGCAGTCAGGGCACAAAGCGGTTAGGTGCCACTCTCTATGTGCCATTCTGCTGGGCCACTGGTGCTAAGAATATTCCTTCTGAACTTGATTGAGATGCCCAAGGGGACTGGACTAAAGTCACTGCTATTCCTTTGCCCCAGGTCTCCATCCTGACCTTGTGTCCCCGGATGATCTGACAGACAGAGAAAAGGCAGGTGGGCATGAGAGAATCTCCTGAGGCAGGAAAGGATTTCTCCCCCAGATGCCCAGGGCAGGGTGTGGATGTGGGCCAGGCCTTCCCAGGGCAGAGCACCACACACACACGTGCGCACCTGCACACATACACACTCACACTCAGCAATGCACCTGGGCACACTCTCCACCCCAGCACCGCTGCACCCCGGCCCTCACTCCCGGCCTCCACTCCTCCAGGTCTGAATCTCTGAGATTACAGCCCAACAAAGATGAAAAACCTGCACGAGCAGAAGCCGGGAGGGGGTGAGACCCCTGGGCACCGCCCTCCTCCCCTACATCTCCCTGCGCCCCAGCCCCTGCCTGGTCTTTGGTGAAAATGAGGGAGAGTTTCTTCAGTGAAACACAGCCGACGAGCTCTGCCTGCCCGTCTGTCTGTCCCTATCCACAATGCTGTCTGTATCCACTGCCTGTTATCTACCCATTTGTCCTCTATCACCTAGCACTCATCTAGCTCTCCAATTAGAGAGCACCTATCTCTAATGACTATCTGTCTGTCTACCATCTTACAGGAAGTGGCTCAGAGGACCAGGAAAGCTCAGAACCCACAGCATCAGCCATCTGCGAGAGACTCAGGAAGGGCACTGCTGCACCAGTGCAGGCCTGAGAAGCAGGAGGGACCTAGTGGGCCCCGATCTAAGTCCCGGAGTCAGAAGACCAGAGGACCCAGGCACTCCAGTGTCTGAGGGCGGAAGTGGCTGTCCAGCAGAAAGAGGACGAATTCACTTCTCTACTTCCTGGTTCTGTTTGCACCCTTGGAGGAGGGGCTGATGTCCACTAGCACCTGAAGGCAGGCAGGCAGGTGCACTAATCCCTTGCAGAGAAGCTCCCCTGGACACCATCTCTCACCATCTCTCTGGCCTCACCAGAGTGCATTCAAGTTGATGCTTAAATTTAACCATCGCTGAAGCCAAGAAGGTGGAGCCTGGAGAGGACTCCCCACCCTAAGATATCATTTTCTGCCGATCCACTCAAGCTACTCTAGGAGTCCGAGATGTCAGAAGCTACACTTGGGGATATTGCTTTCTGAAAGGACAGCACCTAAAGCAAGAAGCAGCGCCAGCTCCTTCCCTGGCAGAGTCTGAGCCAAAGCCAGCTGCCCTCATACCTGAAGGGCCCACTGAGAGCCACAGGTGTGCCAGGACTGGGGGTGCACAGGGCAGCATGCGCAGGGCTGGTGCTGTGACCAGGTGTCACCCATCAGCAAAGCTGCCCTCATCCAGGAGGGGATTTCAGCCCGTCTTGCAGGACCTGCTGAGAGTGCCCGAGTCTCTCCTCCTGCTTCACTTAACCCCGCTGGGGGGCAGGACGTGAGCCCACCCAGTGGATCTGCTCATTTGCTGAGCCTACTTCCCACATTTCCAGCCAGAGCTGCCCTCATTAGGGGACCCAAGGAGATGCCTGGCCTCTGCTTCTGTGCCATGCCATGCACACCCCTGGGTGCCAAGGGGCTCGATGGTTTGGTGGTTCTTCCATGGCTGCACCTTAGCATCCCATGGGAGCTTGCTAATCACTGATGCTTGGCCCCAGTCTCAGATCAGCAGACACCCTGAGTGTGGTCCCAGAGCCCTGGGCAATGCGAGGCCGGGAAAGTCAGGCTGGCCTGGAGCGAGCAGGTGAGTATTCGCTGTAGCTCGCGCGTCTCTGCAGTTGCCTCTGGGTCCATGACCGGAGCTGGAGGAAAAAGGCTGCATTTTGGTTTGGAACCACGGCCAAGCTTCCCAAACCTGCTCTTGGCAGAACTGTGCAGTACAATGTGAAGTGTTGGCCAATATATTAATAAGGCAGCACTGTCCCATCTGCCAGGGATCCCTGGGGACCCATGTGTCACCCCGCATTCTGGAGAAGAGGTGCGTGGGAGGAGCTGAGCACCAAGTCTCCCTCACAGAAGTACCAAAAACTGCAACTGCTTTAAAAATAGAATGGCCCCTTTCCAGCTACCTCGGCCAGTTCCACAAATGACTTCAAGTGGCTCACAACTGCTACTGAGAAAATCAAGTGATGATAAATAGAGATTTGGGAGCAAGGAATTGGAATGTCAAGTGGCAGGAAAGGCGAAGCGAAACGAGAGTGGGAATGCAGACCCAGAACAAAGCAGGAAGTGGGTGTGTGCTGAGATTCTTCAGTGCAAATAGAACCACCAGGCACTGTCCTTCCTTATGTGAATTTCAATCAAAGAACTACACAGGCTTCCTGGGTTAGAGATGATGCAGCTGAGATCAAGAGCTGTCTGAGGTCTCATAGCTGTGACCTGGCGGTGGGTCTCTGACCCTAGGCACCAGGTAGCCTCCCTAAAGTGGGTTAGCAGTCAGCTTTCTGTCACTATAACAAATACACCAAATAGCTTATGAAGAAGGAAGGTTATTTGTGTTTGTAGCTTTAGAGGTTCCAGTCTGTGATCAGTTGGCCCTATTGTTTTAGTGTACATTGAGGCAGGAAATTATGGTCCAGCCATGGTTACCCCTTGGCCAGAAAGCAAATGAGAGGACGTAGAAGGGGCAGCTCCTACAGTCCACTTCGAGGCCACATCCCCAAGGACCCAAAGACCATTTCCTAGGCCCATAACAAATGGTTACACCACCTCCCAGAAGGCCTGAACTGAGCTTCCAACACAGGGCCCACCGGCAGACATTTAAAATCCTAATGATAGCAACAGCACAGTGGCACATAATTTTCATTATCAGAAGAAACGTTTCAATTTTCTAGGAAAAACAAGCCCCCCCCAAAATCATAAAAAGGCAACTCTCAGGTGAAACTTGAGCAGAGGAATAGCAGGAAGGGTTTTGTGGCACACATAGGAGCTCACCAGGTGGGCAGGCATGGGAGGGAATTCAGGAGAAAGCACCAACACATACAAGAATCCGGACGCCTTGTAAAAACCAGCTGGTGTTCAAGGTCAGGATGTGTAGTGTGTAATGTGAGCTTCACTAATGTAACAATGCTTTAAATCTCAGTCTATTTGGAAAACCAAAGAGAAGTAAAAAGAAAATTTAATTTAGAGAGGTATAGAATAGAACTGCATTCAAACAAGCTCCACTAATTTGGAACATGCAGTGATTCGGGGAGGTAAAGGGAAGAATCAGGAAGGCAGACTCACAGCGTAAGCAAGATCGGAGACACCCATTCCCCTGCACGTACGGAACCACTAGGTTCTCAGCTATGTGCGGTCACAGAGCAACAAGGATACGCTAGTGAAAGCTCTTACCTACCCGCCAAGTGGGTCCCTCAGCCGTACACTCCTCACGGGCCCTTTTCCTGCTGCACCACACACAGCAGGTCTGGTGTATGCAGACCTGCGTGGGCTTTGCATCAATTACCCCCTTGCTGCCTTAAAGAAAATGACCCTCGTCTCACACACTTGCCTGCAGCTGGGAGTGGGGTGAGGAGCAGGCTCGACCCCACCCGCTGTAGTGTCCTGGGAAGAACTTGGGGAGGGCCAGGACTCCCTCAGGCTCTTACCCAGATGTAACCCCATGTCTGCTGTGTGACTCCTCAGAAATCTCTTTACTCCTGGGACAGGCCCTCAGGCTGTGGGCAAAGTGGAAGCTGTGGGAGGGTGGGGGAGTCACTGATTTCCCCTCTCACCGCACCCTGGAGACGAAGAGTGCAGAGGGCGGGAGCTGTCACTGCTGGGTAAGGACTGTGCCGCCGCCAGTGGTGTCTGTCACCAGACAGAGCCTCCCAGTGCCAGCCAGGGAGGTCACACACCCCACGCCCATGCTCCCTGTCTCCTCTTTGCTGCCTCTTGAGGACAGAGTGTGGCACTCTCACCCCACGAACTGTCAGACTCAGTGTGGAGCATACAGCGTAAGGAGCTGGGGTGGAAGAGGGTCTTTCCCACCCCTCACCCTCCAGGCACACGGAGATGCAGAGGCTGAAGCAGGGCAGTGTCTTCTGTGGTCTCCAGGATGCTACTCACATCTATTCCAACGGCACCCAGTGATCTAACAGCCAATGACTTTCCAAAAGAATTACCAGCGTTATTGGGAGCCAAAGACACGGGAAGGCAAACACCTCTAAGCCACCACTTTCATCCTCCAACGAGCGAGCAACGTCGCTGGCGAGAGGAGGTGGAAGAAGCCTTCCTGCAGAGGGACCGTCTGCTATAAATTCCAAAGGCAATTTCACGGCACATTTCAAAAGTTCATTCAGCCCAGTGCTGACTGATGTCCATGGATTTATATTCTAGGCAAATAATCAGGGGCACAAGTGGACATCACCAATGAGGGCTAACTTTCAGGTTTACCCATGGCTCACCGTGGTTCCAGGTCCTGGCTCTGCAGAGATGGTGGGAAGGTCCTCCCTTTGTGAAGGAGGAATCGTCCACGCCAGGACAGCCACACCCAGCATGTGGAAGGGACATTGAGATGCAGAAGGAAGGCAGTGGGCTTCAGACACTTTTAGTATTGTCACTGTCACTTGCTGAAGACAACAGCAGTGTTCCACCATGACACATGACAAAATGGGGTTTACTTCCAGGTGGCATGCACATTGTTGATAAATTTATACTATGATTAATCATATCTCACACCAAGAAAACCAAAGGTCTGAACATCTTGACAATTCACTAAAAGGGTCTAATAAAATTCAAAGTCAGTTCCAAAGATCAAATGAAAAATTTTCTTAGGAAAACAAGAATGAAAAGGTAACAACCTTGAGATTCCCGATGTGGGAACTAGCAAAGGCTGTGACTACCCGACATGAGGAACGTGCGCCCTGCATTCCATCATTCACCTGTCCCACCAATATTTCTTGAGTGGATTCTTTGTGATTAAATCTCATGGCCCCAAAATGGTGTCACCACTTTGATGAAGGAGATAAATGAACAGGACTTCCCTGGTGGTGACAACTGCCCTGAAGAAAGTGACAGAGTCATAGACACCCAGGGACCCGTAGCCACAGGCCCTGCTCACCACACCTTCTCCTTTAATTCCCCTACTCAAGGCCATAAAGGACCTCAGCAGAGTCCAGCTTGAACCATCTGTCAACCTATGTCCACACGTTCCACTCGTCTCCTGCCTGCCTGCCCTGCTGGCATCTGAGTGTGTGAGTCCCGGAGGGGCCTGGCTCACAAAGGCCATTCCCAAGCCCAGCTGCTCATGGAGTGAGACTAGCAGAGGGTCTGGCCTCACAGGTACCTGCTGCTTATAAAGGCGCTGGGAAGAAAAAGAGGGGACTGTGTCCATATGGCACCTGCCATCACTGCTCGGCTCCAGGTCAACATGGCAGAGGGCAGGGCCGAGGGCCTGGATTTATTCTTAGGTGCATATTCATGCCCTGCGTCCACTTTCCCTGTTTGTTTCCTTGCTCAGTGTAAACCTATCTGCACTTGCAGACATGACACAGAGGGACAATTGTGGCTTGACGCTGGCCTGTCCTTACCTCTCTCCTGTTCCCATCAGTCTCCACGGTAGACGGGGAGGGATCCGGGGATAGGCCCAGGACTGCGGCAGGACTGGCAGAAGACACATGACCACCACAACAAAGGGATCTAGTGACGCCACGCAAGCTCCCATTTGGGACTGCCTACTCTTCAAGGCAACAGAAGCTAGTTTTGGGGTTTTTTTCTTAACTTCTAGGGAACATATCATGCTACATAAGATATTGGGTTCATATAAACATGAAAGCGAGTTGGCATGAAAATGTCAAGTACAGAGGAGAAGACAAGATGGCTGATCAGTGAGCAACAAAATACAAAGCCTCCCAGGAGAAACAACTCATATGCCAGAATAAAGCACCCTGGAGAGACCCAGACAGGGGGAGATGGATCCTCTTGACACAGGAGGAAATTAAAACATAAAAAAGCTCATCAAATACTATGGGACTACAACTGAGACAGCTGAAGATTGCGGGACACAATGTTTTGATGGTGACCAGGCAAGTGTGCACCAGCTTGGATCCGTGTCGGCTGGCAGAGCTGCCCAGACTCGTTCCTGCCGCCACTCACAGGAAGAACTTCAGCGCTGAGGTCGGGGGTTGGTGAGCCCAACAGAGAGCAGAGCCAGCAAAAGGACCTTCATTAATCCACGGTCAGTGCTGGGAATGAGACACCCCCCCCCACATGGGAGGAGCACGACCAAATGGGCGACATGTTGGAATTGGGCAGGAGGAGCCTGAACTGGGAGTGACAGTGACTTCAGTTGGTTGCTCCCTCCCCAGAGCAGATTCATGGGGTTTGCTTGGACTGGGCCGCACCCCTGGCCAGGACCCAATGAGCCATCCCAAATCGATTTCCTGCACCTAGCACACATTAACTGGATGAAAGCCTCCTGAAGTTTGGTTGGCCCGGTGGGGAGGAGCAGGCAGGAGAGGGCAGAGTTCCCTTGCCAGCATGCTTCAGAGGAACCGTGGCCAACAGGGAAGGGGGCTGGGACTTGCACTGACTGTAACCTGTGTGGAGGAAGCCAGGGCCATGACAGGAGAGAGAGGCAGGAGGAGGCCCCCAGCCCAGAACCCTGAGAGCACTGATCCAGGAGAGGGAAAAACAAGGGAGACTGAGGGCGGCAAACACACAACATCAGATATGGCTTCAATGGACATTAAGAGATACCTTCGGGACCTTGTAGACAAGCTCAAAACTGAAATATTAAATCAGGTAAAGCAGGATATGAGTAGAGTAATAAAAGAAATGCTCTCAGGATGATACAGACAGAAGAAGGGAGGAACACAAAAAAAGGAGAGAAACATTCGATAAAGAATATAAAGAAAATATAGAATACATGAAGCAGATTCAAAGAGACTACCAGGAAATTAAAAACTCCATTGAAAGCTGGCAAAATGCCATAAAAGAAACTAAGGATAGACTATCAAAACTTGAAGACAAGTTGGCAGTGTGTGATGATGAAAGGAAAGATCTCTTAAAAATAACAAAGAAACAGGCAGTAACAATACAGAGGCTAGAAGATGACAAGAGAATCTACAATTTAAGAATAAGAAACATGAACGAAGAAGCAGGAATACATACAGGCAAATTACAAAGGCTAATTTATGGAAATAATTAAGGAAAACTTCCCAAGCATGGGAAAAGAAAATGACTTTCAGTTGTGTGAGGCAGACAGAACCCCAGCCACCTACAACCAAAACAGATCTACATCCAGACATATAATAATCAAGATACCAGAAATTCACTATAAAAACAGAATATTAAAAGCTGTCAGAGAACAGAAACAGATTACCTATAAAGGTAAGCCCATCAGAATCACAGCTGACTTCTTGACACAGACCATCAGATCAAGAAGAGCTTGGAGTGAAGTATTCAAAGCCCTGAAAGAGAATAACCTCCAGCCCAGATTGATGTACGCTGCAAAACTGTCACTAGAAGTTGATGGAGACACAAGATGCTTCCATGACAAAGAGGAACTGGGCGAGCTTGTGACCACCAATCCAACCCTGCAGAGAATACTGAAGGACATTCTAGAGAGAGAGGAAAAAAAAATACCAGGATTTTAGGAACAGTGGCAGAAAGGCCTCAATGAGTGGGGAAGGCAGTAGAATGAAGGAGAAAAGTAGACAAACATTGGCAGGAAAATAGCATAGCAGAAATGAGGCAGAGAAGGATGGCTAGAATCTCTAACATAGATGGCCTTGATACGCTATATTGTTAATAGTGCACCAGGATTTAAAACCCACATTACTCACACTACTCTGCTTAGATGTATTATATTCTGTTCCAGTCATTCTACCTGTACTAGATTTGAGGGCACAGACAGTAATACTGAAAATAACAGGATATAGTATGGTAATTATCCTTAATTTCCTATTAATTTAATCTAAAGCTCTGTAAAACCTACACTGTTTTACCATGATTGATCATAATCGAATCTGGTTTGTTCGATCACGGTTTTGTATTGATAGATTTTATTCAAAGCTGTTATGATTGATAGTATCAAGTCTGAGAGTATAGACAACTGCACTTAAGATGACAAGATCCACTAGAATACCCACTATGGTTTGATTATTTCCTGCCTTTGAAGTTTTATACTGTCTACAATGTTTTATTTTTACTATGATTACTATTTACTGCTATACTCAATTATACTGCTATATTCAATTATGCCTGATGATTTAGACATTCTACTGAAGATAATAAGAAACAACACAGTAATCATTGTAGATCACCTTGTACTGTGGTTTTATACGACTTTTTGGTTTCATGTTTTTATAGGAATTTGTTTTGTTTTGTCTCGCTAAGTTTTGTTCTTCCCTCTAATACAGAAAGTATAGAAATACATGCAGAGATTCATGCATGCATAGCTGTATATACTCTCACTGTTTGACTATCTACTTTGTATGCTTTAATTTTGTAACTTGAGCAACTATTTCTAAGAGGACAATATGTAATTTATCAACTAGTGAATTTCTTATTGTTTATCTTTTTTTTGAATTCTGTATTACCTCTACCCTTTACATGCTTTTGTTTCTCTTTAAATTAAAAAAAATGAGTCAAAAAAAAAAAAAGAAAAGAAAATGTCGAGTACATAATAACGCAGAGTTCTCAGTCAGAAGTTGGTGCACACAGCCCGGTGCCCTGGGCCTTCTGATGTTCTTCTCCAAGGTGTGACAGACTGGATCGCCATCTGGAAAATGAATACTCATGTCACAGCATCTCCTAGCCATTCTTTTACTGGTGGAATGTGCCCGGGGCACCAGGTTGTTGGTCCAAGGAAGGCAAAGTAAGGTGGGAGGAAGTGAAAAGCCGGCAGGATGAGTCTGACTGATGTACATTTTATACACACCCATTTCCCTACTTCCAGTGAGCAAACAACCATAGACCTCCCCCGAGCCCACTGGAAAACCAAAGATCTGTGCCCTGTGAATCAGAAAAGGATACGTTCCTCGTATGAATTGTGGACAGAACGATGGGAAAGGGAAACTGGGAAGAATATCTGAGGTCCAGGAGCATTAAAGTTCATCCTTCCATTGCTCTGGCACTGGTGTCCACACAGTAAACTCAGCAGGTGACAGGGGACATTTACCTTCCAGGTGAAGTGCATTGTCCTATGCTGGGAGCCAAGGATGAGGACAAAGGGCAAGGCCCCTGCCCCTGCCCCTGCCAGGTTCAGGGAACAGCCAGCTACCTCTTCCCTCTGCCCTTCTCAACCTACTGTGTCCCAAGCCAGGTGCCAGGTGCAAACATCCAATTCAACGTAACAAATGAACCGTCAAGCGCCCACCGTGACAGATACTGCTGGAGGGGGTGGGACCACAGCATCGAATGGGACAAGCAGGATTGCTGGCACCAGAGGGTGGGTGATTGGAAGAAGTCTGCTAAAGAAACAAGCACATGGACCAACACAGACAGAGGGAGGGACTGTGCTGGAGTCTGGGCCTCAGAGAGGGGCCGTGACACTTAGAAAGAGCAGGGGGTGGGGTACCCTCCTCAGGGGCTGCGAGAGGGAGGGGAGGAGGGGACAGGGGAGACGGGGATCACCGTGCGAGCAGAGAGTAGGAAGACAGAGCAGAGGGTGGGCATTGGTCCTTCCTCTAAGATGCTACTGTGGTTTGAACACACTCCTCAAATTCCTCATTGGTGGAACCTGGCAGGAACTAGGACCCGAAGAGGTCATGAGGGTGGGGCCCCGCATGATGGTATTAGTGGCGTCAGAAGACAAGAAAGAGACCTGAGGTAGTGCACTTAGTCTTTCTCTGCCAGGTTGTGATGCAGCGTGGAGCCCTCAGCAGACACCAGCACCCTGTGTCCAGGCCCAGCCTCCAGCACCAGGAGCCAAATAAACTTCTGTTCTTTCAAACGACCCAGGCTCATGTTTCCTCACAGTCACTGAAAACGGACCAAGACATACGTGCTTCTGGAAACGCCAAACTCGCAGAAGCAGAGAATGGGACCTACGGAAGCAGGGCCAGTAGGGAAGGGACTTTGGTCACCAGGAACTAAGCTTCACTTACAAGATTAATAGGTTTCTGGGGCTTTGAGGAATGGCATGGTGACTGCGACAGCTAATCCAGACTGTCACCCTGCCTGGACTGAAAGGTAACCAGAAAATTAGAGAAGCACGCTTCTAGGTGTTTGTGCGAGGGGAGAAAATTGAGGTTTCCCAAAGCTTTGCGCCTTGAAAGATTTCCCACATCTACTCCATCAAGCACACAGATGTGACGATTCCTCTTTCTCCCGCTGGAAACGTTCTTCCCCTTGGGGAAGGTCCATTATTCACTCATCTTAACACCTGTGAGGCTTCACTGTGGGCCTGCCCCATGGAAGGTGGGCTTCAAGGGCACCCAGGCATTGGTGTTCCCTTTGGGCCCAGGAGGGCTGCCCTGGAGCCAGCTCCTGCTGGCCCGTGAGAATCAGCTGCTGCATTTCAGAACATTGCAAGCCAACTGGCATCACTGTTAGACAGAAATCAAGCACACTGGGAGGATGGCAACAGGACGCATTGCGCTATGCGCCCTTCCTCTGCTCTAGGGAGACGCACGCTAAGCACAGACCAGCACACCCCTGCTTCTAACCCCAGGGCTGCCATTTATGAGCTCTGCAGCCTGACAGACAATTAGACCCCAAGCCAGGCCGCTGGGTCACCTATGCACTCAGTGGACTTTCCCAACCCCCCAGGGCCCAATCGCCCAGCCCAGCTGTCACCTGCTCAAGCCGTGGCTTTGCAAGGTGTGGCCCCCTGGCCCTTCACACAGCCCTCCCATGTTCAGCAGGGCCCTCTGAATGTCAGGGTGCAGCCTGGCACCTCCCTTGCCCCTTCAGAATCACATCCCCTTCCACGTGCCACCCCAAAGGTCGGGAAACCAGTATCTTCAAGGCACAGCCAAAGCTGCATGAGCTGGAACAGACCAGGACGAGAAATGGACCCTGAACATTCGGTATCACTTCTTCCTTATGATGCCTGAGGTTGCCATGGTGATGAGAGGGTCCCACAGATGCCAGAGACTGAAGAAAACCCTACTTGTTGGAAATGGGAAAACTCCACTGGCTTTCTCCTCTGTGTGTGTGGTGAGTGGACAGGGACCCCACTTGACCCACAGGGCATGGTGCCTGTCTGAAACCTCTATTTTTTAGAAAATGACCTCAGGTCACCAAAGGACAATCACTACTGAAGGGGGACAGAAGGGGACAGGACTGCAGTGCGCTGCCAGTGTAATGCTTGCCTTCTGTCACTGCAGGCTCTGTGGTCCCACTGCTCTACCCCACCATCTAGAACCTGGTCCATCACGTAACAGATGGACCGGATGCGTTTACTGAACACCGCTGCTGGGGACACAGCTGTGAATGAGGCAAGCGCCCACCCTCCGTGGCTCACTGCTGGTGCAGGAAACAGAAGTGCAGCAGAGCTGCCCAGCCTGCTCTGGGCTGGAGGAGGCCACACAGAGTGGGGAGTGTGGGGAGTCCTGCAGAAGCCCGAAGGAGGAGGTAGTAGCTGCACTAGCACTCCCGACAGGACACTAGCTATGCTCAGTCTGCATCTCTGGACCCTGGGGAATCAAGACAGCACCTGGCACCAAGGGAAGCCCAACAGATACCTGAGAAGGAGCAGAATCCTCCTCGTGGGCACAGGGAGCAGGGGGAGGTGCATTCTGGGCTAAGCAGCAGCACTGCAAGGGGATGGAGAGATAAGAGCAGCAGGACATACGCATCAAAGCTCCATGAGCCCATCCGAGGAGTGGCCACCACTACCAGGAACCAAGGTGATGGCAGGACTGGGTATCAGGAGGTGGACTGGGCATAGTGGCAGAGGCCATGCCCCACAAGGACATCTATTCTGTGGGCTTTGGGGAGCCCCCACGGCACTTTTTGTGAAGGAGTAGCAGGCTCAGTTGGCACTCTGATAAATAAGATTCACCCCACCCCTGAACAGGGCAAACTGGGTACAGGTAACTGGCCGAAGGCTGGAATGCAACTGAGGAGGTTATAACCACAGACGGAGCCAGAGATGATGCCATCTATGGAAACGACTCAGCTCAGTGGCTGCAGATAAATGCTTTGTCATAGGCTCTCAGGGATCTGCCCTCTCTGTGCCCCACAGCCTCTTCACCCACCCCCCACCCCCCGCTTCACCAGGGCAGCTCTGTCTTTAAGTACTTTACTTAACTTCATCTTCATTGAAGGTCTCAATACCTAAGGTCTTGTTGCTGATTTCTGTGGTTGTTCTTGGCTCAGAGTAACATGTAGGACATTCAGGTATTGACTGCTACTCACAGAAGGTTCTAGAAACAAAGGGCTGTGAGCACTTCCGTGCCGGCTTCAGAAATTTGTTCTCGCCTCTCGCCCTGCCAGGTGTTCCCTCTCACAGTTGTGCTGGTAGAAACAGCAGCAGGTGCTCCCTTGCCGATTTTAAACAAAGCATCTTAACAATGAGTCTAGGAAACAGAGCCAAGCGGAAACCAGTGTGAAACCACACGTGAGCCACCTACCCGGCAACCTTCTTCACGAAACAGTCTAGCACAGAAAGCTCAGGACATGTCTTCCACCTTTGGTGCTGAAGGAGATGCAAGCACGGTCTACACCGGAGACAGGATCCACCTGACTGCCCAGGGCTCAGCCAGCCATAGCTGACCTTAGACGCAGGTGCCCAGCACACCCAGCACACCTTCCTGAGCTGGCTGTCCCAGACCAAGGGATGCTTGGTTTCTATTTAGATGACCCCTAAAGCCTCCTGGGATGACAGGTGGGACCTTTGGAAGATGACTGCATTATAGGGACATGGCAGCTGGCTGGCTGTTAAGAGGCCAGGTCTGGAGGGAGAAGAGGCAGCCCCTGGGGCGGGGCCTGTGGGAAGAGGTGGTCACAGGGGTGGCGCTGCGGGGGTGGGAGGTTCTCGGAAAAAGACGCCTCTTAGCCACTCCTGACTGGGTTCACCTGTCATCCCAGCAGTCTGGGAGGCCGAGGCAGTAGGACTGAAAGTTCTAGCCCAGCCTGGGCAACTTAGCAACTCAGCAAGACTCTATGTCAACATAAAAGAAGCCTCTGGAACTGCATTAAAGCAGGCCTTGTGGGCCGCAGTCAGAACCCAGAATCCAGCACACCCATGCTGGGACGACCCCTGCGTGGAGTGGAACTCGGGTTCCCGGTTGTCCTTCTTGCGACTCACGCAGTGGAAGTGACCATCTGAAGAGCTGGGCTCCCTTGAAAGACGCTGTCTGCCATCATCTCTTCACACGCCATGTATTTTCTCAAATATACAAAACCTTCTCTGCTAAATCTGCTTTCAGTTCAGGTTCCCCAAGTATCCTGTCACCCCACCCGCGGCCCAGAGGTCCCCCCCTGGCGCAGCCACTCACCACAGGTTGACCAGGAACGGGTGCTCCAGCCCCTGCATGATCTGCAGCTCCCGGAACACGTTCCGCACCTCGTCGCGCTCGATGCACTTCTGCTTGTTCATGTACTTCATGGCGTACATCTTCTTGGTGTCGCGCTTCTGCACGATGCACACCTGCGAGGCAGAACAAGAAAAGCACCTCACACCTGGGCTCCTGTCTGTTCTGCACGCCTGGGAGCTGAGCAGCCGAGCTGAGCCCAAACCTCCCTGCATCTGGGAAGTGTGGCGGGGGACCGGCATCGTCCTTTTGGGAGATGCGTGGGCTAAGTATCAGCCCCTCCTCTGGGGAGGCAAGAGAACCTTCAGAAGGTGGAAGCCACGGCCCTGGCCTGAGAAGCTCACAGCCCAGGAGGAAAGCAGACGAGGGCGCTAGGGACAGGAACTGCAGGTGCTGCAGACCCTGTCCCGGTGACCTCAGCCCTGGGACGTCCGCATGCATGTGCACTGCAAACCCTGTCTCTGCCTGAGGGACTCCTGTGCCCGCCCCACCTTAGCACACCCCTGCCTGGCCTCTGTCCCTCCTCTGCCCAGGGTCACTCCCTTTCCAGCAGAGCCCACCTTGCAGCCTGGGCAACAGACCAGCAAAGCCAGAAAATCGACATCCTCCACCCAAACTCCTGACAGAAGGGATGAAGGGCTGGGGGACAGTAGGACAGCCCTGTGTCCTCGCCTGATGGTCGCAGGCCTCCTCAGCGTGAGTCCGCTGGCCCCGGTGGGGACAGGCCTGACTTTCCCTCTGCTCCTCCCTAGTTCCCTGCCTGATTCACCTAAAGGTTTCTTTGCCTGCTCACCCTTGCCTTGGACCCTCCTTCCTGGGAGCCTCATGTGACGTGTGCCCTACTGCAGACGGGGCACCGACAACTATTTACAATCAACCCTGTGGCCTATGGGTGACGCCTCCACCCTCCCTCTAATGCCAGAAGCCCCGGGTGTGATGATGGAGCTGCCACGATCACCCACACCACTGCGTGGCAGGGCAGGACTCACACCCGTAACTCGGAGGGGGGGTGAGTTCCTGGGCAGGGTGGGGACAGGCAGTCTGAGATGGGTCTGCCTAGGAATCCTGAATTCATGCAGGAGGGCATGAAAAGACAGGGAGGGGCAAGAGCAAGGGGGCACCATCCAAGAGGCAAAGGGCACAGGCAGGTGCCTGAGAGAGTCACACAAGGCTGGAGACCTAACAGGGCCACAGGCCCGGAACGGGAAGGGCGAGGAGGACTGAAGATCAGATCTTCCCAGTGGTGTGGTGAGGAGCAGTGTCACCTCCCTTGGTGCCACAAGCCAGGCGGCTTACACAGAAGACACATGTGATCTTGTAGCTCATGGGGGCCAAAAGTCTAAATTCAAGGTGCAGGCAGAGCAGCTCCCTCTGAAAGGCCACAAGAAGGATGCCTGGCTCCTCCCTCTGTGCCTTCTCAGGTCCCAAATTTGCATCGTTTTATAAGGACACCAATCACACTAGCTACAGAGTACTCTAACCCAGTATGACCCACCTTAAACAATGATATCTGCTAGGAACCTGGTTCCAGTAATGTGCGGTCAACTATGGCCTGAAAATACTGGATGGAAAATTTCAGAGATGGATCACCGGTAAGTTATAAATTGTATGCTGTTCTAAGTACCACAGCAAAATGCCATGTTTCTCACTCCACCCACCCAAGTGTGGATCGCCCCTTTGCCAGTGTATCCATGCTATATATACTACCCACACGATAATCACTTGGCAACAAATAAACTGTTGTAGTGTCACAGTGCCTGGGTCCAAGTGGCCCTTACAAACTAGCCTGAAGCTATGTCACTTCCTTCCTTTGGTGCCATCTTATAGCATTGCATGCGGGGTGAGCCAAGGACCATAAGTTATATTGAGAGCAAAATAGAAAGAAATTACATTCGAATGACTTTTATCACTAATTGTGAGGACAGCTCCACTGTATCGGTTTTGTTGTCGATCCCTGACTGTGCCTGACTTATAAAGTAAACTCTGTCACTGGTGTGGATGTGTAAGAAAAGCATAGCACACACAGAGTTTGGTACTGTTTGAGGTCGGAGGCATCTACTGTGGCCTCAGATCAGATCCCCCAAGGTTCAAAGGGCATCACAGTGCCTCCAGATAAGGTCAGGTACTCGGGTTTCAGGAAGATTCCATGTTGGAGGACACTGTTCAACTAGCACAGGTGCGGTCGATCACCATCCCTACCCTAGAGGTAAAGGAAAGGGGGCCCACTGCTCGCCCGGACTCAAGCCTAGAGCCCAGGCTCCCTGCCTCCTGGGAAAGGGGAGCCCTGGAGGGTGCCAGCAGGAAGACCACGCACAGGGCACCTGGCTAAGAGCTCAGGTTTTCTCCTGGCTCCATGGGTTGCTCCCTGTTGGCCGTCGGACCCACGCAGGTCTGATGTGCTATAAATCTGGGAGGGACACATACCACAGAGAGAGGCCGAGCCTAATCCAACCCCGGCCTGCACCTCCAGGAAGCGAGTTAGATTTGCCCTGCACCACGGGGTGATCATGAAGGAGAACAAGGAGGAGCCAGCAGCCCATGAGGTTGACAGATGTCAGGTGAGTGACAAGCACGTGTCAGAAGACCTCCAGAAATGTTTTCCCAGTGCAATCCGTGGCATGTGGCAGAAGGTCTGCGGGACTCCCGTCCCCAGTGCAAGGCAGAAATGCAGGCAGCCAGAGGTGCTGTGTGCCAAGAGACCCCAGCGAGGCAGGAATCCGGGCTGAATCCTGGAGTCTGAAGCCCGTGCCTGAAGGCAGATGGCAGAGGGACAACACGGCCCAGCTGGGACCTCTGTCTCCCCCTTCTCTGCACCTTGGTTTTGGACTTCCAGTTTCCACAAGAGTTTGAAACAGAGTTCTGTGTTGCCAAGCAGTTTGTGGTATTTGTTGTGGTGGCCTAGTGGATGACTCTGGGGTGGACACATCCCCTGCTGCCACCTGCTGTGGCCAGGTGACGTGGACACCACTCCTGCACTGCCATCCCTACTGCGAAGTGGGCTCAATGAGACCCAGTGGGAAGAGCCTGGCAGGGCCGGCGGCCCACAGAGGGGACCAAGAGGAGGGCTGGAGGGTGACATGCAGACCCCTGGTCTGGTGTCCTCTCAGCTCGAAGCCCCACAACAACCATGTGACTGACGCATGTGGTCTGGTGAGCTCTGGACCTGTGAGCGGGACAGAAGTCCTCACCAGGGCCTCCGCCTGCATCCTGGGACTCCTACTTTACCACTGAAGGCTCAGAAGCCCGGTCCCACTCAGCAAGGCCACCAGGAGCCCAAACACAGCTCCTCAACTGAGCTCTGCCCGGCCGCGGTGTCCTCGGTGGGCACTTCTCAGGCACCCTGAGCATGCGAAGGTTGGGACTCCAGGCGGTGAAAGCTTCTGGGCTCCATTCTGTGTCCTAGAGTCTGCCCCAGCCTGCTCGAGCAGCTCTTAGCAAATGCCAGTGATGAAGAACCAGCCACAGTGTTGTGCTAGAGATCAGGATGCAGTGTTGTTACAGACTGGCTACCACGCTGGCTACCACAGTTCAGATAATTCGCTGAAGTCAGACTGTCTTCCAGGAAAGGTTTCAGCCACCCAGAGTGCAGCCCTTTCCTCCTATGGAGTTGACACTTTTCTCCCAGAAAAAGTGGGACCCGTGATACATGGACATGGAGTCAGGGATCTCCATGATTGTAGCCAGGGAAACATTAGTCTTTTGGAGGTTTCTCTGAAGTCTTGCTTTCTGCACAGAGAAGTATCTATAGATTGCCTTATCTGTCTCTTCTCCACAACTCTCTTTTGTGCTTCCTGAATAGGGATGTGACATCTGGAGCTGCAGCAGCTCCTTGTGACCATGAGGCCAAGGCAACGGCAGAGATGCTGAACCTGGCACCATAAATCCACTCCCTTCAGATTTCTTGTTCCATCAGAAGGACAAACTACTCTGGGTTAAGACACCATGAGGCAGGTTTTCTGGTCCTTGATGTTGATCTTAACTGACACACAGTGACTTCTTCTTGGCACATAAATCCTACACAGGCTCTAGTCAATGATGCCTTAATGGGGTCACCAAAAGTTTGTCTTAACCTGGGAGGCTGAGGCAAGAAGGTCACAAGTTTGGACCCAACCTTGGCAACTTAGTGATGAGGGAGAACTTATCTCAACATAAAAGGTAAAACACAAAGAGGGCATTGCTGGGGATGGAGCTCAAGGCAAAGGTCCTGTATTCAGTCCTCGGTACCACAGGAATAAAACAATTGCCCTCAAGAAGCACACTCATTTGACCGGGGATTTAGCTCAGTGGCATAAGTCCCTGCCTGGCAAGCATGAGGTCATGAGTTCAATCCCCCTTATGAAAAAAAAAGAAAGAAAGAAAGAAAGAAAGACACTCATTTGGTTGAATATTTCCCTCAGTAAAAACATACTGCACATCTGCCATGGGTCTGGTACCATGCGGGTCACAAAGACCTCAACTCCGCTGGGATCGGAGGTTTGGGGGACAATCAGACCCGGTCTGAGAGTGAGGCCAACATTCCTCGCTGTAGGCCCCAGCCTGGGTGGCCTGGCTGGCTCCTGCCCTGTCCACCCTGCCCCTGGGCCATTGCTGGGCCTGTTCTTTCCCCTGAGGGGACACAGGGCTGCCCCAGGCTCTGTGCTACCTGAGAGAGGAGACACCTGAGCCTGGTGCCATCCCCACTTCCTCCCGCAGGAGATGAGAATCACGCCAGCCCGGTCAGGGGCTGGGGGGCCCAGTGCAGCACTAGGGAGCTGCTCGTGTTGGTTGGCTTTGGGACAAAATACCAGAGAATCAGCTGAAAAGAGTGAAGTATTACTTCGGCTCCTGGTTGCGGAGCTCAGCCGTGGCCAGCCGGCTCCTTGCTGTAGGCCTGTGGTTAGGCAGCAGCATCACAGCGGGAGGATGCAGAGTAACATAGCTGCTCAAAGCGCGGGGGCCAGGACACAGATGGCCAGAGAGCCAGAGAGGAAGGGCTGGGACGAGATTCAGTCCTCGGGGCCACCCCCAAGGCCACTCCCTTCATCTAGGCCCCACTTCCCATGTCTGCCACGTGCCAATGCCGCCATCAAATCATGAATCCAGCCACGGATGGCTCCACCAGGGACGTTAGAGCCTTCACGATCCAGTCACCTCTCCACCCCCGTCAGCTGGTGGGCAGGATCCAGAACATGGGTTTAGGAGCCATTTCAAATCCAAAGCATAACATCACTGACTCAGACG
Organism: Hydrochoerus hydrochaeris; assembly: GCA_004027455.1. Taxonomy (NCBI): domain Eukaryota; kingdom Metazoa; phylum Chordata; class Mammalia; order Rodentia; family Hydrochaeridae; genus Hydrochoerus; species Hydrochoerus hydrochaeris. The sequence goes on along the minus strand of PVLA01006218.1, from coordinate 66,212 downwards.
GAACCAGGGACCCTCCTGTGGCCGCTGTGAAGACAGCGGCATAGTCAGAAGCCACCCAGAAAGGATCTCGGGGGGCTCACTCAGAGTGTGGTTGATGGCCATTCTGTGTCCCCTTGGCTGGGCCAAGCTGACCCGACGCATGAGCAAACTTGATTCCAGCTCTGTATTCGGGTGCCTTAGAGGACGGCACTTTCACCAGCACCCCTTGGGGAAGGTACCGACATTCGAAGCTCCCGCTGTGGCTCTGGGTCCCAGAGGCCCCTGCAAACTCATACCGCTGGCTTTCATTCTGAAGGTCCTGGGGGAGCTGCTGTGGGGGCCTCAGATAGGACTGAGGTTACAGCTGTGAACTGGAGGAGGAAGGGAAGAACCAACGCACAGTAGCTCAGAGGGCTCGGCTCGCAGGGGAAGCGCTTTCTGTTGCAGGGGGAGAGAGAATGAGGACACCTCAAATGCCGGGGGTCCACACACATGGGTATATACACACACACATGCACACATATGCATGCACATACGCACTCTGAAATCACCGGAAGATTGAGGTGTCAGGAAATGTCAACACAAGTGTGGGAGACCCAGGACCAGAGTTACAGAGGCTACGAGTCTGCTAAAGTGTGACAGGCCCAGGATGGCTCTGCAGCCGGACAGAAGGGGCATCAGTCACTGAGCAAATGCTGAGAGACACAGGAGCAGTGGTGGCTGTCACACCAGGCAGGGACGCGCCTGCATTGTCTGTGATGTTTAGCTCTTAATAAAGAACCCCGCGGCTGCCAGCAAAGTCCTTCCCAGTGAGCCTGCAGCCAAAGGCAACCTAATTAACAGGAAATAAATAAATATTTCATTACAAGATGGGTCCATCCTTCAGAAAGCTGTCTGCAAGAAGGATAGTGGCTTCCCAGAAAAGCATCATCTTTTCAGAATTCTCAAACAGACACTTGCATGGAGGCACAGCTAACCCAGGACTCCCAGAAGATAGGTGACTTGCTGGAATTGCATGACTGGGCCGGGCTTCACAGCTGAAGCTCATGAGCTAGTGTACTGTAAGTTAATTAACTCATGCAGTTTCCTGAAAAAAGCAAGCACGTTCTAGTCCCTGCTTGTGATAGACACGGCACTGACACTGGACATACATTGGCCACTGTGTGCCCATGGCCAACTGTCCCTGCCTCAGGGCCTTTGCACATGCTAACCTTCCCTCTGCAGTGTTCTCTCCCCCAGTTTTCACATGTAGTTTCCTTCTTAGCAGTTAGAAATTAGCTTGCCTATCTCGTATCGGTGTGGCAAGGCTGTTTAAAAACACCCAGCTCTGTGGCATCAGGTATAACACTCAGCTTTGCTCATCATACTGTCACAGAACAGTACTAGGGATGGAACAGTTGTCCATATGCATTTACTGCCCAGCCCAGGAGTGTGCCACCACAGGGCTGGAGCCTTGACACTCGAAAAAGGAAACAGATTCTAAAAGAATTAAGTTTTTAAATGGGGAAAACATCCCAACAGGCCAAGTGTTTGTGAACAGTGAGACACTGGTGAGCGTGTCTGTGAAACCTCACCTGGCTGGATCCCCAAGGGGACTGCGGCAGTCGGACACTGAATGGGTTCGTCCGGCATTAATTAAGCACCCCTCTCCCCCAGCTGGGTCTACACACAGCTGTGGGAGCCAGCAGCCCTGCACCACACAGTGGTGGCCTCGCAACACACTTGGGGATGGGACAGGAGAGGTCACCCTGCAGAATGAAGCGGTGTGGACCCTGGCATTGCCATGCAGCAGCTTGAGCTCAGTTTTGTCCGCACATTTGCTTTGAGGGACTACAGGAGCCATCACCGTGTGACTCCAGGCCGCTCTCAGCTGCCTCTGGCTAGTCCTCGGATGTCAATAGCGCTGCTGGAGCTACTGGAGCAGATGCCGGTTCGCCCCCAAGCAGGGCCTCCTTAGGTGCCTCCCACGGCGGCGAGACTGGGAAATGATTGGGGTCTGTGGACTTCAAGGCCATGCACACAGGTTACAGTTGAGGCTCCGCATCAACCTGAGAAGTTTAGAAGTTTCACCGAGAGACTCAGCAGGGAGCCAGGATGCTTACTTTCTATATATCCTCATCCTGTGCAAGAGGAGGGCACAGAGGTGGTGTGAGGGCTACAGCTGCCCTGGAGGGAGAGGTGTCCTGTGTACAATAGAAGGGAGGAGAAGAGGCTTGTTCTCCCTGTTTGCTCTTACTGCTTTTGCTGTCTTCCGTTGCCCCAGGTGCCACACCATCCTGCCTTGCAGCCAGCTGATTATGAACTGAAACCTCCACAAGCTGTAAGCTAAATAAACCTTCCCTTCCTTAATTTTGAGTGTTGGGTATTTTGTCTCAGCAGTGAGACAAAAGTAACCAAGGCACTAGGTTACTTCTCTGAGACTCTTCTCTCCTGGTTCAGCTACTTCTAGAGGTGGAGGGTGAAGAGGGCAATAGTGAGAGAGAGACCAGCAAGAGAAACCATGCCACAACATCTTATCTGCCAGTCACTTAGGTGTTAGGGCTTTCAATCATTTACAGACACTCTTTTCTATAATAGTTGTTCATTTATATTATATGTATCAGATAGACAGATGTTATGTGTGTCACACATTTGTGTATGTATGTGTATATACGTACTACGTGTGCAGGAGCATATAGGTACATGTTGTTTATACACACACACATGCACACAAGTCTGCCAAAAAAAGTACACACATTTCAGGGAAAGAAAAACTTGTATAAATATTTTAATACTAAACTGATTGAGACATGAGATTCATACAAGCTACCTTTGGCCTCCACAATCACAGGCGGTGCTCAAAGTGGTGGCCTTTAGCTTTCAGACATTTTTCAGTATGGCGAACTGCTACTTGGGTAACCCTGGTCACTGAGACTGCTGCAGTTGCAGTAGTGGGCTTTCTGTCATATATGACATCCTCTCGGGTACCCCACAGGAGGCTGACATCATCTGTTGAAAAAGCATGATACTATTTTGCTTTTCCTGAAGTGTGGACTCTGTATCATGGGATCAGCACACAGAGTGAAGCCTTCAACTGTAAAACTTTATTACATTGAAAGAGACATGGCCATTTCTCTGCCTTAGCACCCTCCCCTTTGCTCTAAACATATTCATTCCACGGTTCTTGCCATTTTCTGGAGCAGTTCTGCAAGTCCTCTCTGCTGAGTGCCCTAAGGAGAGGTGACAAACACTGAGTAACAGCCTCTGTCCTCATGCACTGTATTCACAGGGTCTGTCACAGGGCAACTCTGGCTCTTTCCTAACGTCAAAATGACTAGAAAGGTAGAGGTTTTGAAATGATTCAGAACCTGGAAGCAACCACAATAGTTCAAAAGGAGGAGGATTAATGGCAATGTATCTTTACTGTGTAAATTTTGGATGTGAACATTCACTGTAGATTTTGATGACCCCACTGTACACACATGTGCACGCGTGTATATGCGCTCTTTGCTGGGTGTGTATATGCAATGATCCTAACAGGGATCATGACACCGGAGGGTCTGGATAGAAAGGCATTGTTCCCAGGGTGGCCGCATAGGAGGCGCTGTGCACCTTTACCAGGTGGTGTCTACTGGGAGATTCTTGGGTTACTGGGGACAGTGCTCTAGAAGAGGACTGAGGGACCCTGGCCTGTGAGTCCCTTTGTGTCCTGGCTTGAGATGTGACTACCAGCTCCAACATATGCTCCATCATTACCATCCCTGCCCCAACCAGATGCCAAAACAAGGGGACTGGCCCATCTTGGACCTGACTCTCAAAGGTGTGTGCACTGAATAAACCTTTCCTCTGAAGTAGTCTGCCTTGGGTGTTTTGTTCTAGAAATGGGAAGCTGCCTAATGCAGTATGTGAATGTGAATGCATGGTCCATATACCAGACATGTTTTGCGTAGAGCGTATGCTGAATATAATTATTAAAGCTCTCAAGCTTGCTGTTAGAGGAACCTGAGCTAAGTCAGTCATCAGCAGGGACAGGACTGGGAGAGGCCGATGAGGCACTGAGGGTCATGCCTTAAAGGAGCAGGTGTTTGCTTGTGTCATCTTAGACTATCTCCCCACCCACCTCTGACACCTGTTTCCAGGGCTTTGCCTTAAGACACTTTTCCTTCATGGATAGACCTCACGCTTCTCCGACGGTGAGGAAAATGACCACCAACCAGTGCAGAGCCCTTTTCTTACCGCACGTGACACACAAGGGGAAGAGAAGAAGTCTTTCCTCTCTGACTGCATGGAAGGGCCCCGAATGGTAGAGCGAGGATGACAGGGGCACCCTGTGGACTGAGCACTGGGCCTGCTCCTATCACATGCCATTGCAGGGGTTGAGTGACACCCTGGGCCCACAGGGAGAAGGAGAGATGCTCTCCAGGGAAGGGACACTGCCTGCCTAAGAAAGGGCAAGCTGGACAGGGAGATGGGAGCACCCAGTCCTCTGGGCCTCCATCCCCTTCCCATGCTGCAGATGGGAAAAGAGTGGTTGGTTTACTTTCCCAAGGTGTCCACAACTAATTCAGATCAGGCTCAGCCAGACCCTAGCATCTAAAGTGTTTTCATGCAGAAATTAATCTATTGTGCCTCAAATGCCTCCCAAATTCTGTCACCAAAGAGTTATAAAAACCATCAGCAACTTCTGGCTGAAATCAGCGGATAGTGTGGTGCCATTCACCCAGGTGCCACACAGGCAGGCGCGACCTCTCGCAGCATGAAAGTGAAATGAGCTTCCGTGAGCTCACATGTGCTCGGCCTGATAACCAGGCCATTGTCATCATCCACAATGAAAGGCCTTCCCTGGAACTCTTAATAAATACTGGATTGCAGCCTGCCAAGGACAGAAAGCAAAACCAAAGTATGTGTTCATTATTAGGAAAGTGGTTTTCTTCCTCTTACACTCACCCGCCTCAACTCAGGAATAACTATGTAGGCTTCACCTGCATTTTACCATGAAAAGGAGTAATTATTTGGTACTTTGACCATAACAAAGCTGTGCTCTATTCCCTTACAGTAAGCTAAGCTCATCCCAGATAAAGATGTCCGTGTACTTTCTATGTGAGTTGGTGTGTGATCAGGGTATCGCTACAGCCTCAGTGTGACTTAAAAATGTGGCAGAAACCTTGCACTTTTCAAAAGAGCAACTACAACTATAGTGTTGAGAAAATTATGCTCCAGACTACAGGCTCTGAGAGTGACAGTCAAACGGCACCACAAGTGTAAGCAGAAAACTGGATCAAGTGTTCAAGGCATGAAAACTGGCTGTCACCCATTGAAAAACCACAAAGCCACATACCAACAGATTTCTGTCACAAGGGGCACAAAGCGCTCAGGACCAAACCCTCTGTGACATGAAGATTAAGGTACTGTGCTTCTATTGACTGCACCGTGTTACAGATTTTAAAAGACACCTGTGGTCATTCATTGTGATGTGTCCACGTGACTTGTGTAAGAACCGTCTCCTGGTTTAATAAAGCTCTGGATGCATCTGTGGATGACTGACAGATAGACTAGCAAGTAGGTGGGACGACCTGCCCCGGATGTGCCTTGGGACCAACCAATAGGTTTATAGCCCAGAAAGAATAAAAAGGAAAAGGAGAAGGAAGTCTCTCCCTTTTCTTTGGAGCTCTGCTCTTTGCTATTTCCTTCAGATGTTGGTCTCTAACTCCTTCATGGTTTCAGGGCAGACTCTCGCTTTCCAGTGCACCAGACTCTGAAATGAGCACTGGGTTCCAAACTTTTATTTTTATTTTTTGGTACCGGGGTTTAAATCATGACCTCACACTTGCAAGGCAGGCACTTATGCCACTGAGCTAAATCCCCAGCTCAAGGCTCCAAACTTTGATCTTCCAGCTCTCCGAAGTACACAGATGGCCACTCTGGACTCCTCCATCTCTGAGTCAGCAGATGGCCACTGGGACTCCTCCCGCTGTGATCCTGTAAGCCTACTTAATAAATCCCTTGCATAATTACACATAAATTTTACATTGATTTTGTTCCTTTAGTGAATCCTAACTAACACCAGGCCTCAGGTCTCCTCAAGCCAGGAAATCTCAACATGAAGATGAAAAACAACTCAGAGTAAAGATTCCATGGGATTTTAAAATGTTTTCCCGTTGTTGCTGATGTTGTTGTTCATACACTTTCTATGAGATTCACGGTAAGTCTGAGTTCACTGGGCCACAGCTCTGCAGAGGAATCGAGAGAAGAGAAGCCTCCAATATGGCCCGTACATGCTGCCCACGGCGTGTGGGCCCCAAAAGATCACGTGCAGGGAGTAGCCTGGAAGAAGCCCAGCTGAGAAAAGGTAGTGGACTGTGATTGTGTACATAACGTGCCAGCCCTACCGAGTTAGTGTTCATTAAAAATGCATTTAAAAAAAATCCAAGGTAATTCAAAGTTTCTACAAGGTGGCAGTTTTGTCACACACACACACACACACACACACACACACACACACACACACACAGATATATATGACTGTTCCCTAAGCAAATGAAAAACCATCATCATCAATACAAGGACAAATCTAAGTTAAAACTATGTTGGGATGCTATGAGATACTTGTCAGGATAGTTTACATTAAAAATATTGATTACTACCAGAGACTGGAAAAGAATGAAACAAATGTGATTTTTTTCTTGTGATTTTTTCCTTAGTGCAGATTGAACCCAGGGTTTGTGCACTGAGCTACATCCCTAGATTTATCTTTTTACTTTGAGGCAGGTTCTTCCTAAGTTGTTCAAGCTGGGCTCGAACTTGCAATCCTCCTGCCTCAGGAGAATAAAATGGTTCAACCACACTGCAAACTCATACATACCTACTCTGTGATCCAGAAATTCCAGTCCTATTTGCCTAAGAAAAATAAAATTGTATGTCTACCAAAAAAGACTCCTACACAAAGTTTCATAACAACTTCAGGCAAAATAGTAAAGTCTTGGAGTTATAATGATGAGAATGGATTAATAAATTCTGCACCATGAATAAAATGGAATCTGTTCACTGATAGGAAGAGGAAAGAACTGATACTCAGCAATGGGAATGAACCTCAAAAGCACTGTACTGCAAAGGCTATGACTGTGTGGCTTCACTTCTAAGCAACATGTAGAACTGGCGCGTCTAACCTGGAGTGTATGTGGTGGTGAAGCTGAGGGCAGATTTTGACTGGAAAGAGTCAAAAGGGGACTCTGATATTCTACATTCTAGTAGGGATTCAGGATACCCAGGCACAGGCATTTCTCAAAGCCCAGAATACACATTTTACATCAGAAGAAAAACTATATGCAAATCCCTATGCTGAAATATTTACAGGGAAGTGTACAGATATTTGCAGTTTGCTATGAGACATAACAAAGTGGATTGGCACGTAGATAGAGGGTAGGTATTTTACTGGTTTGATAAAATGCTAATTGTAGATTATAGACCGTGGCTATGGGTGTTTACTATAAAATGTTTTCACTTTCACTGTATGTTTGCAAATTTTCATACTGAGCTCATACAGTGCAGGAAACACCTGGTTTAATTTTGTGTAATGGGATTGGGAGCAAACCTGCACCATGTCTGTTGACTGGATAAACGGAATGGATGGGATGGATAGATACACAGATGGATCGATGAATGGATGAGTAAATGTAAGAATGAATGAACATATTTTAGCTAAGTTTTAATCAAATCCGCAAACTCCCAATAACCAGAGAAGACAGATTCAGAGACAGCACAATGACGACTGTTATGACAAGAATGACAGTGTTTCCAAGAAGAGTGTCATGTGGGGCCATAAGCCTTGCAAGACCTTGTTCCCAGCCACCGTTTATTAACAGTGACAGATGTCAACAAGGCAAGGTGTTCTGGGAATTTTAATGTATACCGCGGCCCTGCCTGGCCCACTGCCACATTTCTGTGCAAACACACGCCTCTCTACGCAGGGGCTCCCACGCTGCGCAGTTCACAGCAGCTCATCCAGACAAATCTGTGTTCCCTCCTTTGCCACTGTCCAGGGACAAAATTTCCCCGGCAATGAGAGATCATGCATACTCAGCTTGATAGCCGTGTCGGGCGCTCTCCCCTCCTCTCTCATGCACTTCTCATATGACAGCGCTGTGCAGGACACAGGGCACGGCCATTGCACAGGTGATATGGAGATGCAAAGTGAGGGCCGCCCTGCATCGGTCAGCATCTGTGCCCTGTCTGCCCGTCTGCTGAAGCGCTGCTGTCCACGCTATCCCAGGCCACCTTATCCTCTCAGTGACCATGCTGCCAAAAGCTCCAGGAGGAATCCTTGGTGCCCAAAGATACCCCCTGAGGATGAGTCACTGCTTGAGAGCACTGACTCATGGGGCAGCCTTTGGAGTCCCTGGAAGCAGAGTCTGACCCGCAGGTGGGTGGCGTGGCTGTGGCTCAGATGGAGACCTGGCTTCTAGTGGGAGGGAAACCACGTCCACCTCTGCGTCCTGGCATGGATTTGTAGTGAGTGTCCAGAGGCAAATTATCCCCTGGAAACACTTTTTTGGAAGAGCCCTGGTGGATGACAAGGTCAGTGTAGGCTATGGAGGGTCAGAGGCTGAAGTAAGGGACAGCTTTGCACATCTGGGCCCCCTATGGGAGGCTGGTAGAAGGCACTGGGCAGAGCTGAGGCCCCTGAAAATCTGTGGATTCTGGTCCTGGCTTTAACTTTGGTGTTTTAGGACTTTGGAAGAGGAGACAGGAATGGAAGCAGAGCCACACTCAGGTCCTCATGCTGCTCAGGGAGAGGACAGCGACTGCTGAGGCCGGTGTGAGCAGTGGATAGAGAGGACATCAGGCTGGACAGGTGCCTGGCAGGATGGCCCCAGAAGCAAGGCAAGCATTAGCAACTCTCTTACCACACGGTCCAGGCCTGCAGAACTGATCACACCTGGAGAACTGATCGCCCCCAGGCTGGTTGAAGGTGAGCGACAAGAAGCTGGGGACTCGGGTCTTGAGTCCATGCACAGCAGAGGCTCACAGAGTTGCCACAGTGGCACCTGTCACACCCCTGGCACCATTTCTGAATGACCATTTGCCAAGACTCAGCCTGGGTTCCAGGCACTCTAAGCAGACTGGACTAAGCACTTTCGAAACAGCTTCCTCTGCAGGCAGCCCTGTCTTCTTTGGCTCTTTCTAGTAACTCCTGCAGATCTTTCTGCATCTGAAGCTCGAATTTGTACTGTTCTCTTGGAATTGCACCATCTACTAGTTAAGGATCTCTAACAGCAAGGCACGTTGGTATGTGTAAAGCAGTGATGGTGAATCTTCTAGAGCTCTCAATGATACAAACAGCCCACCTGCTGTAATAGGTTCACTACCACTGCAACGGACAGACAGATGACAGACACACAGAAACATTAATTTTAAGGAGCTTCACAGTTTGGCAAGTCTGACTCATGACTTCTGCAGAGCCACTGGGAAGGCTGGAAAATGGGGAGATCAGGTGGCAAATCCAGCGGGAATCAGCAGGCAAATTCTTGAGTTCTTCAGAAGTCTCCTGGTTTAAAGGTTAATCTCAACCAAAAACAGCCAGGCATCGTGACCCACAGTCTATGAGACTAAGACAGAGGAACTGAAGGTTCAAGCCCACCCTGGGAAATTTAAAGACTCAGGGAGACTCTACACCAAAAGAAAACATTGTTTTAAAAAGGACTAGGGGTATAGCTCATGGCAAAGGCCCTGGGGTCAATCCCCAGTACCTCAGAAAAAAAGGATGGGAGGGAAGAAGGAAGGGAGGAAGGGAGGGAGAGAGGGAGAGAAAGAGGGAGGGAGAGAGAGAGGGAGAGAGAAGCCAGCTGGCCGTCTGGATCAGGTTTGACCAAATAGCTCCTGGTTAAGTTGACACACAGGATTCACCACGCCACACCATGCTTACATGCTGACTTTCTGGGCGAGACTTCTGCCCTCAAGATGTCCTTGGTTTTGTTGGGGAGGTGAGATCTAGTGCAGCATGGCCCTGTGCAGTGACCCCTAGTTTGTTTAATTTACAAGCATCTCAATTCACTTGACAATACAAATGGCCACCCCTTCGGTGTGGGCACGGAGGACCTCAGGAACGAGACTCCATAAGGGCAGGGAGCTCTGCCGGCCGCCATGGGCCACAGGTAAGTCTAGATGTGGAGGAGAACGGTACGTGGAGCATGCAAAACTCACCCCAGCTCGGGGCCACTCAGTCACCCCAAACACGTGACTTTTAGAAAGCCTTCTGTGAGAAAGCCCATCACAGAACCACATAAGCTAAAGAGAAGCAGCCATCACCAGAAAATGATCCCCACATAGAGGAGACTTCTCTCAGAAATAGAGTTGACCGACGAACACACTGGCCATGCTTCTGTCCACCACACAGCCCAAGGGCTTCCCGGCCAGTCAGGACCCCACCTCACTCAGCGTGGCTTTCCATAAGCACAGTGATCTCAACCCGCTGCACATCCCTAGGACACTGGTGGCCCCAGGTTTTCTCCCACACTTCTCCACTAGAAGAACTTGTCTGCTACCAGCTGGCTGAATAAAAAGGTTTCCTTTCCTAGCATTCTCAGCAACTAGGTGTGGTCATGTGACCAGTTACAGCCAATGAGAGAGGTGAATTCTGCTGGGGGAATTCTGGGAGGAATATTCACTGTAAAGTCACAGGGTGAGTCCTAGTTGGGTGATGAGGTAACACACAGAACCTGGGCAACCTGTTGAAATCATCAGAAGCCCTGTATCTGTGGACTGTGGGACGTGGTGATACCTTCAAAAGATATCCCTACTCCATCACTTGCACTGCACCTCTAGCACAATACCCTGACCCACACCACAAGCCTCCCTGGGTACTCAGGGGCCTTCTTGCTCTTCCCCTGCCTCTGCCCTTGGCCCTCCCTGGCTACAATATGGTAGCCAAAATGAACTTCCACAAACAGTCATAAGCAGATCATACCACTCCTGTACCTGAACCCCCAGGGCCTACCACTGTCCATCTAAGAAATGACCAACATGTGTGCCACCTCCTGTGAGGTCCTCCTGGATGTCTCCCCTCACCCCATCTCCCAGCACCCCACTGCATGGAAGCCCCTCACTACCGCCAAGCACACCCCTTGCCTGGGCTCGGCACGCATGCCCTCTGCCTGGAAACCGCACGTCATCTCTGTCACTGTCTTCAGGCCTCTGCTCACAGGTCACCGTACCCTTATGGAAAAGGTCTTTCACAGAACATCAGCACGATGGAAACGCTCTCCAGCTGAGCTGCCCTTGGCAGCAGGCATGGGCCATACATGGCTGCTGAGCACTTGACACGTGACCAGAGCTGCTGAGGGACTGCTGACTGTGCGTCATTTTATTTGAGAGTCACTAATTAAATTTCAGTGTCCACATGTGGTTAGCAGTGACTCCATTGGCAGCTCGGCTTTATTTGATCTTATTTTTTTGGCAGCTTGGCTTCATAAAACAGCACCTGCCTCCTGCCTCTCCCACCCAGAGCTCCGTATCTCCCCTCCCTGACTGTTGTTTTAATACATACCGATCACTGCCTAATGTACCATAAATGTCCATATTCCTCTTTTTGCCAGCTCTCTCCTTTCTAATTGTAAAACTGTCAGTGAGAAAAGGCTCGGGGGTGGGTTTGGATTAGTGCTGATTAACAGCCTGATCCAAAGTATGTATTCAATTAATAGTCCTGGCCTGGACTAATGAAAGAAAAAGAGGAAAGAGGGGACAGAGGGTGCTTAAGTCTGTTGTGTTTCTTGGATGAAATGTCTCCGTTAAATCCCATGAGCTTTGGACACTGGGATGAAGATACAGGGTTACTGACAGAGCACGTCCCTGCCACTGGGCAGTCCTGGCTCAACCCCCAGCTTTGAAATCCCTTGCCCTGTGTGACCGTGGGTACCTGTGCTCTTTTCTGCATTACTGAGTCTCAGTGACTGCATGTGACTTATTGTGCCTGTGAAGTGGAAATAATAATGCTGCTCAGCTATCACAGAACACCCGGCCTTGCAAAGGTTCTCAGTGCATCACTTTATTTGAGGGAAGCCTCTGCTTTCTCACAGCCTCTGCCTCTCATCCTCTTTACGGACTTCCGCCAAAGCAATCAGAGATCCCAGACATGAACTTTCTAAACGACAAACGCTTATGTTGCTGAAAGAGCAGCCTTTAGGATCAGTTTGTGGGGCTCCTAGTTCAACCTTACGTGGCGTTAGCGATTTTAAAATAGCTACCCCACCAGTCACCTAACCCGGGTTGGTGCCATAATGTAATTTTCAGAATAGAATTCCATCGATCCCTACAAACTGTTTAGACTTCCTTTCACATCTCAGATTTGTCAAACTTAAGTCTTTCTGTGGATGGGAAATTTGCTGTGTTTAGAAGTTGACACTAAAACACACGCATGGTCTACACTTTCAGACAGAGCTGATCAAAAAATAAGGTTATTAAAAAATATTACAGCGAAAGTTGTATCGCCAAGGATGATGGGATAAATGTTCTGAAATGAAGGGGATTGATGTCAATGTGTCATTCACGAATGTGTCATGAATTTTTTTTTAATATTTAAACGTTCCCTGCATGTTTTGATCCCTCTCATAGTTGAAGGATGAATCTTTTAATAAAATGCATTATCCTTACCTTTCCAAAACTGCCTTTACCGATGGCCCGTAGAATCTGAAAATGGTCAAAGTTGACTGCAAAAAACAAAAGAAGAAAGGACACAAATCAGGTTTGCCGGACCCTGTGCCGCTTCTGAGCCCTCTTTACCCACGTGTGGACCCACTGACACCCTTGGCCCCTGGTTTAACCTGCATATTTGCTGTAGCAACCCCGACCCCACCCTGAAGAGGACTGCACTACTCAGCACCGACCCCATGCATATCCAGTGGTACACTAGACAAGAGACGTGTTTTGGGGGCCCAGGGAGGCACCCATGGGGTATACAGATTTTAGAATTCTCGTGCACGCTGGTCTCTTTCCAGGAAGATCATTTCACTGCAGCCTCCCTTGCATCCACCTGACGCTGTCACACCCAGCCCACAGTCACCTGTAACAGCTGCTACCTCACGGCCCCCCTGCCCATCTGTCTCAGCTCTGTCTGGGCACTGTAGGAGAAGCCACTGAGCCCACGCCTCTCAGTGCGACAGTCCTAGAGGGTGCCTTCCCCTCTCCTGCTTCCACAGCCTCACCTCCAGCCCGCTCTGGTCCATGGTGTGCAGACCTGACACAGCTCTCAGGGGCATCTGTCCGTACTTCCTGTCCTGGCCACTGTCTCCCAAGTCACTGTCCCCTTCACACTTCAAACACACTTGCACACCCAGCCAGGCCCTCCCAGCACTAAATGCCAGGACCTGCCACCCCTCCCCCATCATCTGCCAGCTCCCCAAGCAATGAGTTTTCTCTTCTTATGACTCCAGTTCTCTCAGTTTCTCCTCTCTAAAGGCTTGGAACACATACCAGTGACTGCCCATGGTGTCCCCTGCCTCTAGACTGTGGCTGCCCCAGCGCTCTTCTTAGAGGTGTCGAGCCACAGATCCAACAGAAGCCAGGATGAGTGGTGGTGACATCGCCCCAAATACACCAGCTGGAACCCTTCCTCTTCCAATCCAATTCTCAGGTCCTCGTCCAGGGACCTCTATTTTACACTTTCCAGTCTGTGCATCCGAGGCTACCTCGGTCTCACCCATCTTCTTCTGTCACCTGTACCACCACAGTGGCTGCTCACCTGCCTCTCTCAGCCTGGCCAGTATATGTCAGCATGACCCAGGGGAAAGCAAATTCCCTGCCTCTCCTGCCCCAGCCCTCACCCACTGCTCCAGCTAGGGCTCTTCCCTGCCTCGGACGGTGGCTGTGCACCTTGTACCACTAATGTGCCTCTCTGAGCCCTGCACTCCCTGTTTCATTCCCTCCTCTGTGTCCCCAGAGGCCACGCCTACCTCCAGCCCTGATCCCAGCCCCCTAATGTACAGTCCCATGGAACAGCCAGACTTCCCAGACGTGTCCTTTGGAATAGCTTTCCATGCATTGGTATATTTGATTAGGTTCCCTTTTCCCGACCAGACTCCAGGCTCCTGAGGTTAAAGGCCATGTTCACCTTCTGCTGTTGTTCTCTTAGCACCTAGCAGAGTGCTTACTACACAGTGTTCAATAAATACTCATTAACTGAAGGGATACGTGAATGAGCTAATCTCCATATTCGCAGAGGCACACCACTCCTGCTACATAGTGAGGGTTCAGTAAATGTTTTTGAGTTTCATTGAATTAGAGCCAGTTTCCAATAGCTAGGAAAGACACGTTATTTACAGAGATGAAGTGAATTGATTGGTTCACTCCATGACGAGGAGGGGATGCAGGGAAGTGAGGGAATACAATTAGCTCCTTGTGTATTAAACTTACATGACAGAGAATAATTGTGTTGAATTGTGTCCCAAGTTGAGCCAAAGTCAGAAGCCAGTGAGTGATTCAATGTTCAGCGTGCTCAGAATACAGAGATGGGGTTAATGGTTAACCTAGCAAAAGCCTGGGTCTTTGACAGGGCTTATTTCCAGCATCACTAGCCAGAAGAAGAAATTCCTTACTTTGACTTCTTATTGCTCACCGAAGGTCGAGAAGAAACACACACACACACACACACACACACACACACACACACACTGCACTTGGACCACAACACTGTAACCCACTAGCGTGTGAGGAAATGGATGTGTCTCGTCAATAAGCCCCAAGGTGCACAAGACAGGGTCACCGGCCCTCCAGACAGCACAATCCCAGTCCCCAAAGTCACTGTGCTGCTGCAAGCTGCCACATTTTCATGCTGCTGTGTCCCCGCCTAGAAGCCCATGCCCACATCTGGGATTCTGGGGAAAGTCTTCCCTGGCTTGGACACATCACTGCGGCGCCCGCTGTCTTGTGAAGCTGCCCCCACGGTCAGCATAGCACCGTCTCCTTGGTAGGATAAACAGGGGAGAACAGACTGTCTGCAAAAGAGTTCTACAGTCTTGTTCCGCCATGCCTAAGAGAGAAGTGTTCATTCATCAGGTAGTCAAGCCACTGCCTGTGATGAGCAGCCTGCACTGGTCAAAGCAGACACAGCCTCTGCTGAGGCCTACGTAATGGGAAACTGAATCAGAGGCATTTCCACCAGGCATCGGAGCACGGAGGAGAGAATGCAGCCTCAGGCCTTCTGTTAGCTACTTGGAAAACCTGACATCAGATTTAAGGCTCTCCTTTCACCACACCCCAAAGTCGACTCCCGGGCAGTATTGAGATACTAACAGGCAAACCACAGAGCTCAGCATGGGGTATGGATGTTACTGACAAACACCAGACTTTCCCTGTCCAGAGACATGGGGAGCTTGTCTCTTAGCGAGTCATCTAGTGTCTGACCTGTACTCGGCTTCCACAACTGAGATCAAACTGTGGATCACAAATGTAAGGAAACTGCGTCTATATTGAACATGGGGGCCTGTTTTTCTTGTCATTGTTCCCTAATCAATATGCTATAGCAGCCGTTTACACAGGTGTCCGGTGTCATAAGCAATGGTTCAGAGTAGGGCAGTGGGGTGGGTTCTAGGCCAAGTTCCCACATTTTGTGTAAAGCGCTTGGACATCTTGGATTTGAGTATCTGAGAGGGTGCTGGAAAGACACCCCAAGTCACTGTGCCTTTCTCCAAATGCTGATGATTGTTAATCTCACCCCAGAGTCCAGGGGTGACCCATTCACAGGTGCTCTGGCCCTGAATGGACCCATCTACACACACAGCCTTGCTCTTCAGCTTTGGCTCTTCTGGGACAGGACAGATCCCTTTCACGTTCATGTCCAGAGCTGAGCGAGGACTAGAGAGAGCTATAGCTCCTGGCCAGTGTCCACTGAGGCTGGCAGGGCAGTGTTGGGCCTAGGCGCAGGGCAGGCTGTCCACACCCTCCTCGCTGTGCCTGGCACACACGCACTGCCCTGTGCATAGTAGACAGTGGCGTGTGCTGTGCCGAGATGCAACCACTCCTCTCAGCCTTATTAAATATGGTTTTGTTTTCCAGTTGACAAATGTGTTTAATAAAGCCCTCCAGCCTTTTCCCTCTCGTTCTGCCCTCTTATCAACAGAAACACTGAACTATCAGCAGTTGGGCATCACGTGCCTAATCATACAGGAAAACATCAGACAGCAACAACCTGAGGATAGAAGCTGATCTGGGCGCTGGGGGAACTGCAGGCTCCGCCATACAGAAAGCATGCAATTCAGGGGGGAAATAAAAAGGAAGCTGTCAATTCCTGGAAAGCAAAAACTCACAGGTATGCCTTCCTGTGAGCCCTGGTCAGTCTTAAGAAATCGCCACCAATGCTGAGGGGCAGAACACACAGGGGAGCCCCCAGCAAGCTGCAAATGGGAGCGATGATCTAAACCGTGGGAGCCTTTGGGCAGGGAGCTGGGCCAGGTCACTGAGTGACTCACCTAGAAGTTAGGAGACCCTACCCCATGTGGAGGGTCAAGGAAAGAGACGGGTGGGAGGCAGAGTCACAGGCATGGTGACATGGGTGGTTCTGGGCTAGGAGCGAAGAAGCTGCCATTTTCGCAGAAGGGGATGGAGATTCCCAAGGGAGGCAGGTGGGGAGTGAGAGATGGAGGTGCTGCAGGTACAGTTAGAGAGAACATGACCAGGTAGAGGCACCCTGGAGATGACCAGAGCCCAGACACATCCATGTGGGTCAAGAACACCCCCTTCCAAATCATCTCCAACCTGGTCCCACCTCTTCCAGCATGTTCACCCATGAGCTCATCAACTGCCAAAGAATATAGCTCCCCATGATCTGATCACCTCCTGAAAGCCCCACCTCTGAACACACAAGACTTTAAGGAGTAGATCAGACACCTACTGAGTGCAGGTCCAAAGAAGATGAGTAAGAAGTAAAGAGCAGTCGAGAGATGCATGTTATGATTTGTGTCTGGATGTCCCCCCAAAGCCTCCTGCACTTTTAGATTTTTTTTTGGAAGTAGTTAAAGATTGATTTATGATTCAATGTTAAGATTAAGAGTGATGGGATGAAGAGTAAGAGACTGCTGGATCAGTCCACTGACTGAGTTGGCACCATCCTAATGCCAACAGTGTACATAAACAGGACAGAAAGAAGCTTCTTTCTTCCTTTTTGCTCTTGCTGTTTTTGCTGTCTTCTGTCACCATAAACTACTGCCCCTGTGCCATATGCCACTCTGCATTGGAACCAGCCAAGTATGGACTGAAACCTCTACAAACTGTGAGCTAAATCAACTTCTCTTTTAACCTTGGGTGTAGGGTATTCTGCCTCTGCAAGTAGAGAAGCTACTAAGACAACATGGCACCAAGACAAGAGTGGGAATGTGCAACCAGGGTAGAGGCAGAGACAGAGAAGATGACAGAAACCCACAGGAGGCAAGTCAGCAAGAGCATGGGGTGTGGCCAGCATGAAAGGGAGGTGCACCTGTGACCGCCCACTCTGTTCATGGGTGCTGCAGGGAACCTGGGAGAAAGAAGGACAATGTGTTGGGAGGGCAGTAATTTTGGTTTGGGGATCACTGGATCTCAGGGCCTTGAAGGTACAAGCAAAAGGAGCTGGCTTTGGGGCTCTTGGCAGCAGTGGAATAGAGGACCTGGTCCAGACAAAGCATGGGGAGTCCAGGCTGAAGATGAAACCTGAGCTAAATCAAGAGCAATCAGCATTAGAGAAGGGGCTCAAAAGGAAAGAGAAGCAGGAAGGGTTCTCAGAGAGGAGAGGAGAGTCAAGAGAATGCCATGAACTCCAGGGCAGGAAAGTGGTAAGGGAGATGTCAACCACACAGGCATGGACAGCACAGCATCCTGATGGAGCCAGGGTCTACATTTAGTAGGCCTCCTAGGGATGGAAAGTAGACAGCTGGATGGATGGATGGATGGATGGATGGATGCATAGATGGTGGACAGCTGGATGGATGGGTGGATGGATGGATGGATGGATGGTGGATACGTGGATGAATAGGTGGATAGATGGTGGATGGATGGTGGATGGGTGGATGGGTGGATGAATGGATGGATGGATGGTGAATGGGTGGATGGGTGGATGGATGGATGGTGGATATGTGGATGAATAGGTGGATGAATGGATGGATGGATGGTGGATGGATGGGTGGATGATGGATGAGTGGATGGATGATAGATGGATGGATACATGGGTGATAGCTGGGTGGATGACAGATGAATGGATGAGTGGATGAATAGATACAGTGAACGCACAGTCACTCCCACAGTATTAGGCAGGCTTCTCCTGACTGACCAAGGCCCTCCACACTGACCAAGATCTTCAAGAGCAGATCTGGACTGCTTCTTCTCAGTTCTCCTGGCCCCCCATTGTCACTAGCTGCCAACTGGTGTCCAGGACAAGTGGGGGCAGAAGTCTTTAGTCCAGGCAAGAAGACCAAACAGACTTTGGTACAAGGCAGGCCTAACTCCAGCCCCAGTCCCTCTATGACACAAGGCCTTCTTGCCATGTCTAAAACATAGAAACAGTAAGGTCACTTACTGTGGCAGTTAGGGTGGAGTGTCAACTTGATTGGCTTTGGAATCCACCTGGGCAAATGGCAGAGCACATCTCTGAGTGCATCAAAATGGGCCACGGAGGTGGGACTCTGGATACTACGTCTGGCCTCTGGCCCCCTTTTCCCTGGTGCTCTTCACTTCTCTGTTCCCCAGCTACCATGAACTAAGCATCAGCTCTGCCACACCTTTTTGCCATAATGTCCCTACCTTAGAACCAGCAGACCATGGACTGTATCCTTTGAAACTAAGTCAAATAATCCTCTCTTCTTTTAAACGGTGGGTATCAGGTATTGTGTTTCTGTGACAGGAAAGTGACTAATACACTTCCGGTCAAAAGGCATTGTGGGAATCACAACAGCTACAGGATAAGGCTGTGGTAGGGTCAATGCACCTGGAGAGACAGGAGGGGAGTGGTGGTGCAACCTATAATCCCAGCACTCTGTGAGGCTGAGGCGAATGGTGGCAAGTTCAGGCCCAGCATGATAAGACAGAAGTTTAGAGACACTGCCTCAAATTTTAAAAAATGAAAAAGGTCAGGAGATGGAGCTCAAAGCACAGGCATTTTCAATTCCCATTTCAATCCCCAGTACCAAAGAAAGAAAAGTACTTTGAGCAGATTCTGGTGTCTGGTAGGCTGTTGATTACTAACATTTGTCATTTTATTGTTGTTTTAACATTGAGAGGAAATCACAAAAATTCTCATAGCTTCACACCCTGTCTCTGAACACTTCATTTGTTTAACATGTGACTATCTGCAACTCAGTCCTGGATGGCTACGTGTAAGAATACACAACAAAAAACAAGAATGCACAATGACTGGATGCTGAAATGAATGCACACTGAAGAGAGAAAATTATTACAACTGTAAGGAAATAATGGAAACTATGCAAATACAGTAACTTTTGGAGTTCTATCACACTATCTTCAGAACATAAAAACATCATTTGCAACTTGGCTTGCTTACACATAACATTCATTTCCCCTATTTATAAGCTCAGTGCATCCTTTCTGAACTGAAAATCCTCTTACTTATTTTAAAAGCAGAGTCTTTTTCAACAAAATATTGTAGTCATAATACAACTGAGCATATGCTTGGGCTTTGTCAGATTCTTGGAAAGAGAAAAACCTTGAGAACTGAAGTCGGGGAAAAGGTGACGATATCAGAGAAAACAAATGAAAGCTTCCTGGAATTCCTGCACTTCCCATCATTGAGCTGTGCTCCTGAGCACTCATTTTCATTTTTTGAAAAGCTATTTCCCTTTTTTTCCATGAGGAGATGAAAAATGGTTTGGCCTGGCATGAAACGTTTCCAGCACCCCGTGGCAAGATACACTCTTACTCTGTCCTGGAGGTCTGTGGAAATGACGCTGAGATGCCAGCCTGGTTAAGCTTGGATCTGCCCACCATAAAGCCTTATAGCCCCTCATCTTGGCAAGAAGAGGGACCAGGTGCTGGGAAATCATCTCACTGGCTTATGAGATAAACAGACATAAAAGGCAAGGTGATAAAGAAAATACAGTGAATATTAATTTTTTAATTTAGTACAATAAAAGCTACATTGCATTAATCTCACTCAGAGTACTAGGCCTTGCTCAGAACATGATTATCCCTTCACTCTTGCCACTTTCTGAAGCAGTTCTGGCAGCCCTCTTTCCTGATTGCACTATTATGTCTGAATAGACTCAAAACGTTTACCTTTCATGGTCATTTTGACTTTGGGGAACAGCCAGAAGTCATGTGGTGCCAGATCCAGTGAATAAAGCAGAGGCAGCTCATAAAACCATTGTTCATGAGCTGTCTTCCCACTGGGTGTCAGTTTGCAGCAGCATTCACTGTATTTTTTAAAAACACGTCTTATATAAGAAAGAGCACTTTCAGAACTGCTTCAGAAAGTGCTAAGAACAATAGGCCAAGTGTGTGTGGAAGAGACGGAGAAGATTTCGAGGGAAGATAAACAGTGATGTCTTTTGCTGTATATATTTTTAATGTAAGCATTTATTGTATATTGTGATCACATTTCCTAAATGGTCCTGGGCTGCTTCTTCTCAGGTGCTGCACCTCTGCTCTGCCTCCCAGCTGCTAGTAGCTTGGCTCTACCACATTCTCCCTCTGTGATGTTGCTGCCTTGGAGCCAGAAACCATGGAGTGAATCCCCTGACACTGTGAGCCAAAGTAAACCTCTCCTTTTTTAAATAAAATAATAGAGATCAGGCATTTTGTCCCAGTAATGCAAAGTCTAACTGATACAATAGCAAGTAAAAAGATTCAACCAGTAATCAAAAACCTCCAACAGTACAAGATGGCTTAACTGGTGAATTCCACCAAACCATTAGAGAATGAATACCCATCTTTCTCAAACTGTTGCAAAAAATCAAAGAGAGAATATTTTCAAATTTGTTTTAAGAGACTCACATTATCCTGACACTGAATACAGACAAGCATACTACAGGAAAGAAAAATATCCTTCAGGAATATAGACATAAAAACCCTCAACAAGATTAGCAGCACACCAAATTCAGTAGTACATTAAAAGGATCGTGCACAGCAATTGAGTGGAATTTATTCCTTGGATATGAGGATGTTCAGCATATGCAAATTAGTATATATCACATACCACATAATCAGATGAAAGATAAAATCACATGATCACCTCAATAGATGCTCATTGTATTGATGTTCTGGTTACTGATGGACCTTTGAGAAGTAAATGGGTCTTAGTCACTCTGACTTGATCAACAGATTAATCTATTGAGATCAAAACTTGATGCCATTGTTGGGAAGTAAGGGATGACACAAGAGCTAAAGCTGTGAACTATAAAGATAGAGTTGAGAACATGGTTAGTAAAAGAACAATGGAAATGATGGCCTAATGACACTACAAGAAACAGTATGAATACAGCCTTTGCATCCCCAAGGTTGCAAAGGTGAAATATTTTGCTTTGAGAAGAAAGCCTCAGAGCACTGTGTTCCAGAATGGCAGCAGCCTAACGAATTTGTTCCTTGGGATTTGGTTCATAGGCATTCATCCTCTACAGCTGAGATAGAAAGGAGCATGGCTATTGCTCCAGCTGATGGCATACAGTGGCATCATCCATGTGGTGTTAGTTTCATATGCATGAAGAATGCAAGAGTTGTGGGGTCAGGAAAGCTTCCACCCAGATTTCAGAAGATGGCCTGGGAAGCAGTCAGGGTCCCCCTGAGATGGCAGTGTGTGAAGCTGGAAGTGTGAAGCCAAAGATGCAGTGGAAACCCCAGAAGGTTGGAGAATTCAGTAACATGGACCACCTGAGGAAAACTGCAAGGAGTGAGCAAAGCCAATCCAAGAGAGAAGCCATGAGAGCTCCAACCACACACACAGCCATAGGGATGTAGCCATGTTAGAATTTTAGAGTCCACATCTTGCCACAGATTGCATCATATGATGGGCATGGAGCTACAGGACTTAATAAGTTTGCCCCACTGAATTTTGGACTTGCTTTGACACAATTCCTTTCTATCCCCCATTTGTATCTTTTGAAATAGTAATGCTTATTTTGTGCCATTGTATGTTGGAAGTATTTAACTGTATTCTTACTTGTATAGGGGCTCATAGCTGAGTTTGCCTTAAATCTCAGAGGAGACTTGGGACTTGAGCTTTTCAGAAATGTTGAAACTGTTAAGACTGTGGCAACTCTTAGAGATGAACTATGCCTTTTGCATAAAGACATATGCATAAGTCTTTAGGGGGCAAGGTGTGGAATGTTATGGCTCATGTCTAGATGTGCCCCCAAGCCTCATGTGGTCACATGTGGGGCTTTTCAGAGGTAGCTGGATCTAGAGTGTGTGATGCTGGGATTAAAGGTATGTGATTACTAAATTAGTCCACTGATTGGTTTGGTATGATTCTAGGGGTGGATAATTGGAAGGCTCTCCCTATGTGTGAGTGCTATCCACACTAAAGGCAGGTAGACTGGACAGACTAAGAAACAGAAAGAGGGCTTCAGTAGTCACTTGCTGCTTGTTGCCTTCTGTTTTTGCTGCTTCCTGCCTTCTGTTTTTGCTGCTTCCTGCCTTACACACCATGAACTGTTTTTTTTTTTTTTTTCCTCTGTGATTGCCCTCTGCCATGCCTTGGAGCCAGCCAATTATGGACAGAAACCTCTACAAATTGTGAGTCAAATTAACCTTTCTACCTTTAATTTTAGATGTTGGGTATTTTGTCTCAGCAATGAGAAAAGTAAGACAACAATGATTGTTTAGCTATGGCACCAAAAGCACAGGAACAGAAGCAAAAATGCGTGAACAGGATTCCATCAGGCTGAAAATCTCTGCACAAGAATGGATATAATCAACAGAGTAAAACAACAACCTATGGATTGTGAAAAAGTATTGATAAACCATACATCCAATAGGGGATTAACAGCCAAAATATATAGAAAAGTTCAAACAACTCAATAACAAAACAAAAAATCCCAAATAACTCAATTGAAATATGCACAAGGGACTTGAATAAAAAATATCTCAAAAGAAGACATAAAAGTGCCCAAGATCACTAATCATCAACAAGGCAAATTGAGAATACAATGAGACATCGCCTCTCATTGTTTGAATGGCTGCTATCAGAATGAGGGAAGATGAGTACTGGGGAGAATGTGCAGGAAAGGAAGACTTGCACGCTGGTAGTAGGAATGTAAATCAGTCTACCAGTAAGAGGCTCCTTAAAAAACTAAAAATAGAACTCCAGCAATTCCACACCTAAGTACCTATCTACAGGCAATGATATAAGTACAATGAGAAAATACCTGTCCACACAGGCTCATTTCAGCCTTCCCCACAGTGGTCAAGCTACAGAAACAAACTAAGGGTCCATCAACAGATGAATGGATGAAGAAAATGAAATCATATCATTTGCAACAGCATGACAGACCTTGGGAACTTTATGTAATCAAAATAAGGCATGGAAAGAAAGGTAAATACTGCATGATCTCACTTATCTGTGGAATCTAAGTAAAACTGATCTCATAGAATCCGTGAGTAGCTTGGTGGTTAGTAGGGCTGGTGGAGTGTGGTGACAAGTGGGGAGATGCTGGTCAAGAAGTACAACACTGCAGTGGGACGGATGGAGTAAGGACAGAACTACTGCATGCCAGGGTGACTATACTCGATAACAGTATGCTGGACACTGGAAACCTGCTAAGACATAGGTGCTAAATGTTCTAACTACAAAATAAGAACACGAATTGATAGATGTATACATTAGCCAAGTTAGCCTTTTGTATACCCAAAATATACACAATTTTTGTCAGTTTAAATAATAGGATGCACGCCATGAAGAACTATGATTTATTTAGAATTTCAATATGGCAATAGAGCATTAAACAAGCACAGATTCCTTCTCAGTGCACAGCCTGAGCAACTGGCCAGGTAACACACCCAAGAAGCTGTGCTGGCTTGTAGGTGATATAGCACGCTATGCATGCATGTGTGAGAGGTGTGTGTGTGCATGTGTGCACATGTGTGTGTGACATCTGGGGGAGAACAGAGAGCAGCTGATGGATATGCAGCATTGAACTCTCAATGAATGTGTGAATTAGAAGTCACAGTACTATAGCCTTGACTCTCTCCCTCTTCCACCTTCTTTTTTGCACTTTTAATTTTTATTTAAAGAGGAAAAAAACATGTAAAGGGTACAGATAATACAGAATTTCAGAGAAAAGATAAACAATAAGAAATCACTAGTTGATAAATTACATATTGTCCTCTTAGAAATAGTTGTTCAAGTTACAAAATTAAAGCACACAAAATAGATCATCAAACAGTGAGAGTGTAAACGGCTATGCATACGTGAGTCTCTGCATGTATTTATATCCTTTCTGTATTAGAGGGAAAAACAAAACATAGCAAGACAAAACAAAACAAATTCCTATAAAAACATGAAACCAAAGAGTCATATAAAATCACAGTACAAGGTGATCTACAATGATTGCTGTATTGTTTCTTATTATCTTCAATAGAATTGCCTATATCATCAGGCATAAATGAATATAGCAGTATAATTGAATATAGCAGTAATAACAATATTAGACTAGGAAGACAAGATGGCCAATCAGTGAGCAACAAAAACCAGAGCCTCCCGGGAGAAACAACTCATACGCCAGAATAAAACACCCTGGAGAGACCCAGACAGAGGGAGATGGATCCTCTTGACACAAGAAGAAATTAAAACATAAAAGCTCATCAAATACATTGGGACTACAACTGGAACAGTTGGACACAGTGTTTTCACTGCGACCCAATTTTGCAGCGGATTGAATTTGCACCAGCCTGAATCCGCCACAGCCCGCAGAGCCGCCCAAACTCGTTCCTACCACGACTCACGGGAAGCAGAGCAGCACTGAAGTTGGGGGTTGGTGAGCCCGACAGAGAGCAGAGCCAGCAAAGGGACTTTCATTAATCCACAGTCAGTGCTGGGATTGGGACACGCCCCACCATGGGAAAGGTGTGATCAAATGGGTGACATGTTGGAATATGGCAGGAGGAGCCTGAACTGGGAGCAACAGTGACTTCAGTTGGTTCCTTCCTCCCCAAAGCAGATTCGTGGGATTTGCTTGGACTGGGCCGTGCCCCTGGCTGGGATCCAATGAGCCATCCCAAATCGATTCCCTGAGCCTAGCAAGCACTAACCGGGGGAAGGCCTCTGCAGTTTGGTTGGCCCAGTGGGGAGGGGCAGGCTTAGGCAGCGGCTGCTTGCACTTCAGTGATAAGAACAGTCAGGAGAGGGGGGAGGACCCTCACAAGCATGCTTTGGAGGAAATGTGGCCAACAGGGAAGGGGGCTGGGACCTGCAATGTGATCTGTGTGGAGGAAGCTGGGACCATGACAGGAGAGAGAGGCAGGAAGAGGCCCCCAGCCCAGAACCCTGAGAGCACTGATCCAGGAGAGGGAAAAACAAGGGCAACTGAGGGCAGCAAACACGCAACAGCAGGCATGGCTTCAATGGACATTAAAAGATATCTTCGGGACCTTGTAGACAAGCTCAAAACTGAAATATTAAATCAGGTAAAGCAAGATAAGAGTAGAGTCATAAAAGCAATGCTCTCGGGGAGCATTTCTCAGGAAGATACAGATGGTAGAAGGGAGGAATACAAAAAAAAAAGAAGAGAAACATTCGATAAAGAATATAAAGAAAATATAGAATACATGAAGCAGATTCAAAGAGACTACAAGGAAATTAAAAATTCCATTGAAAGCTGGCAAGACACCTTAAAAGAAACTAAGGATAGACTATCAAAACTTGAAGACAAGTTTGCAATGTGTGATTATGAAAGGAAAGATCTCTTAAAAATAACAAGGAAACAGGCAGTAACAATACAGAGGCTAGAAGATGATAAGAGAATCTACAATTTAAGAATAAGAAATGTGAACGAAGAAGCAGGAATACATACAAGCAAATTACAAGGGCTATTTAAGGAAATAATTAAGGAAAATTTCCCAAGCATGGGAAAAGAAAATGACATTCGGTTATGTGAGGCATACAGAACCCCAGCCACCTACAACCAAAACAGATCTACACCCAGACATATAATAATCAAGATACCAGAAATTCAATATAAAAACAGAATATTAAAAGCTGTCAGAGAAAAGAAACAGATTATCTATAAAGGTAAGCCCATCAGGATCACGGTTGACTTCTCCACACAGACCATCAGATCAAGAAGAGCTTGGAGTGAAATATTCCAAGCCCTGAAAGAAAATAACCTCCAGCCCAGATTGATGTATGCTGCAAAACTGTCACTAGAAATTAATGGAGAAACAAGATGCTTCCATGACAAAGAGGAACTGGGTGAGCTTGTGACCACCAATTCAACCCTACTGAGAATACTGAAGGACATTCGAGAGAGAGAGAGAAAAAATACCAGGATTTTAGGAACAGTGGCAGAAAGGCCTCAATGAGTGGAGCAGGCAGTAGAATGAAGGAGAAAAGTAGACAAACAGGCAGAAAAATAGCATAGCAGAAATGAGGCAGAAAAGGTTGGCTATCGTCTCTAACATAGATGGCTTTGATACACTATATTGTTAATAGTGCACCAGGATTTAAAAACCCACTTTACTCGACTACTCTGCTTAGATGTATATTTTGTTCTAGTCATTCTACCTGTACTAGATTTGAGGGTACAAACAGTAATCCTGAAAATAACAGGATATAGTATGGTAATCATACTTAATTTCCTATTAAGTCAATCTAAAGCTCTGTAAAACCTACACTGTTTTACCATAATTGATTGTAATCAAATCTGGTTTGTTAGATCACTGTTTTGTATTGATAGATTTTATTCAAAGCTGTTATGATTGAGAGTATCAAGTCTGAGAGTATAGGCAACTGCACTTAAGATGACAAGATTCACTAGAATATCCACTCTGGTTTGATTATTACCTGCCTATGAAGTTTTATATTGTCTACAATGTTTTATTTTTTTCCCTCTTCCATCTTAAGTGCAATCCTGCTTAGTGAGTGACAGACAGTCCAGGGGAGAGAGAATTCAGATTGGCAGAAGTTCTGCATGAATCCAAAGATTTATATTCTCACAAAAACTCCATGAAGTTTTTATGGCCAATTTTACAGCTGGGATGACAGAAGGTTGGGAAGGTTAAGCCCATCAATTTACTGGAGATAATGTCTTGCACTTGCATGGTGCTTTCTGGTTCCAAAAGCAGCTTTGCCACACTGGACCTCCACAGAATCCCTGGGAGGGGGACAGAACAGAAATGTTTTTCCTTGGCTTCATGCAGAATCAAGTGAGTTGGCTGCATTCCCACGACCAACAAATGGCGTCACAATGGGCATCAGCTCTCCCGAGGACAGTGCACCTTGGCTGTCCTTCCAGGGGGTTTTCTGGGCTGGGACTTGTCCTCTGGTTTCCCTCACAGATCTGTGAAGTGTATTATCTCCAGCTTGCTGTTTTTCCCTTGGCCATAGGGAAGCTCACATCTGTGTGAGGAATTTAAAGATCCACAATATATATCTCACCCAACATCATGTGTGGCCTTGTTTTTCTTCTTCTTCTTGATCCGGACACCCATTTATGCCACCCCATCATACTTCAAGTGCCCATGGGGTCATTTTAAGTCTTTCCTGGGGTAAATAACTGGGGTAGGAGAGCATGCAGATTTCCACAAGGAACGCTGATCCTTCTCAGGGCATGAGGCTTTAGGGCAGTACGTGGTACAGAAGCTGGAACAGGGCTTGGTCTAATCCACTGGGAGTCAGTCTCCATGAGAGGCCCTTGGGGCACCGGGAGAAACTTGGGGAGTGGGAGACAGGCTCTGTCCTATCTAGAAGGTCATGAACATGGTTGGATAATCATATTCACAGGGGCCCCAACTCATGACCTGATCACCCTCCTTGCCATCATACTGAAGGTTAGGTTTTACCATAAGACTGGAGAAGAGGACACAAGTGTAAAGCCCACAGCTCTCAGGGACCCAGGCTGACAGGCTCTGTCTCACCTGCTGTGTGTTACTTTCCTGGTTTTGTCTGTCTCTTCCCTTAAACCATGACCCCTTTGTCTCTTTTGTTCCTGCCCTAATCCTGAGCACGAGGCCCAGGGTAAGCACGTAATAACATGCATGGAGTACAGGGATCATTTTGATTTCTATCAGTCACAGTCACCTGTCAGGTCCTGCAGCAAGCCCCTCTCCTCCTGTCCCACCCATGGACTATCGCTTCCAGTTTTGTGAACCTAGCCCTATCTCCCTTTACAGGTCTCAGCTCAGACCCCTCCCCTATAGTGCAGCCTTCTCAGGTCACCTTTGTGATGTCCACTGTGTGTGACAACTTGACTGGAACACAGGGTGCCCAGATATTGGGTCAAATATTGTCCTGGGAACATCTCTCAAGCTGTTTGGGGAGAGATTACCATTACCGATCTCCGGGCTGAGGAGAGCTGATCTCCTTCCCATGTGAGTGGTCTCATCCAGTCCTCTGCATGCCTAACCGGAGCAGAACTGCCACCCCTCCTCTCGTGAGAGAGGCTCCTCCTGCCTCGCCACCTTGAGCTGAGTCATCAGTGTTCTCCCTTTGAATGTGAACAGAAGCACCAGTTCTTTGTGGGCCTTCCTGGGTCCCCAGTCTGCCAGCATCCAAGACTTACCAACTTGGTCATGCTTTATTATTGTTTTGTTATGCTTTTCATTTTTCATTCCCTCAATAGGACTCAACAATGACAATGGTATACATTATATTATGTATAAATATGAAAAGACGTATTGCCCGTTTACACATTTAAATATATGCCTCCATCAAATGCTAATAATAATTAGGTCAAATCTCTATTGAAAATCTATCACTCATATGTCTCTTTCTGCCAAAATGCCTTTTCAGTCCTTGTGACTTTCCCGCAGGAGACTTTGCTGCTCTGATTGGCCCAACAGCTGCCTGAGCCCACTCCCTATGGTAAATCTTTTTCTTAGTTCTGTTTCTCTGGAGATCTCTGGCTTGTAGCAGATGCTGGGTCCTGCCCATTTCCTTCTATCCCTGCCACTTCAGTCCACACCCCTTTCAGTCCTGCCTCTCTCTGGGGGATGCCTTCCTCTTGGGGTGCAAACCTGCCCTACCTGGCCTAGCAGGTAGGAAACACTCAGAATTTAAAGGACCCTGGGATCCTCTCTAGCCCAGGGACAGGTGAGTGTGGTGGATCAACATCCCAGGTCCCTTGCACAAAGCCTGGGTGATTTCCAATGTGTTCCACTCTGTTTCCAAGGTCCGTGGGTGCCCACCATGCGGCCATGCTTGACAACTTCCCCATCAGTGAGTGCTTTCCCTTCCCTGTCTCACTCCCTTCCCACCTCACCTGTGCTTCCTGGCCACACTCCAAAGAAATCACTAGCCAGGGGATCTCTGTCTCCTGACATGCTTGTAGAAAAGTTCAGCCCCAGAAATACCCATCAAGGCGGTGCACACGCCTCACCCCTACCACGGCACCTTGCAGACTTCCTTCCTGGCACTCACCGAATTCTCTAATTGTTTTCACATTTCTTCATTAGCTCAGTGTGTCTATGACAAGGGCATTTGTCTCTCTCCCTGCGTCGCTGTGCCTTGTATGAGACACTGTTCACTAAGTATGTTCTGGAGGGATGAATGACTGAAAACTAACCCCAGAAGCTGGCCTTCCCCCTCCCTAATGCCAGCGTCCTCCTTAGGTGTGAAACCCTTGCGTGCGGTGTTGCTTCTGGCTTTTACACCCGGAGATGCTGGGATGTCAGGCCCAGCAGGACACTAATGATCATGTGTGGCATTATTGCCAGACAAGGCTCTGGATAAGAACATGGCTTTGGTCCACATTAATTGGACACGGAGGCTGGGGAGAAAGCAGCAATTAGGAGGGAAGAACGACAGAGGGACCAAGTCCTCCTTGGTGGTGTTTGTGGGCTGATGAGGGCACGCAGCTTCAGGCAGGCCCAGCTCGGCACTGCCTGCCTGCATATAAGTCGCCGCTTAAGGTCTCCATTCTTCATGACTGAATGGGTGCCCCGACTTCAACACAAGTATGCTTTCATTATTATGGCTTTAGTCACGCTCCTGTTTTCTTCCCGATTTTCTCCTAAAATTCTAGGAGGCAGAAGATGAGCCTGTTTTGTGGCGACAGCAGAACTATGGCACTGAAGACTTTGTGTTTCCAGGTGACCCTGCAAAGATGCACTGTGCCATGTGAACCCAGGGTGCCCACTCTGAAAGCACTTGAACATCCGGCATGCAAAAATAAATAAGAAATAGAATATCCCCATAGTCCCACATGTATCAGAAAACTGAATCTACAATTACGCATCTGGTCACGACTAAATCTTTAGGCCCTGATGACTGTAGTGGTGAACTCTCTCCCTGGAGGATGAGAGAACACTAAGATTATATAAGACCCACATAACTTCGACACAAGAACATGGGAACACTTTAGGAAACTACATAGTGACACCAACCAAGGCTGAGCACTTGCCTACCACCGAGCTCCACGCCAGCACCCAAGCTCAGATACTGCAGGTACATCCAAAAACATGTGCAAGACATCGGCAAGTCTCAAACTAGAAACGCCCCAAGGGCCCTCAGGAGCGGGACAGAGCGTGGAATTCTGACAGGCAGAAGGCCAAGGCTGGTAGACAACCTCCAGCTACCTGCAGTAGCACAGGCAGTCTGCCGCCACATCGGGTTGGCTGAAAAGGCAAGATTGGAGAAGACGTCGCACAGAGTTGCCTCTGTGTGAAGTTCCAAGCCAGGAACAAGTTAATGATGCTGCTGAAGTCAGAGGCGTGGTCACCGGCGGGAGCCGATGAGTGGGCAGAGCTGGAGTGAGGCTCTGGCGGTCTGGGGGTGTTCCAGCTACTGATGGGAGCAGCGGTCCCACAGGAATGGTCACCTACTGGGCTGCAGTGGGGATCTGTGCAATCGTCTGTGTGTTTGTTAGACTTCAATAGTATTTATGAAACGTGGCTGCAATTTATTAAAATCCATGGGATTTACAAACACAAGGAGTTCACAATGAACTTCAAAAAAGGGAGGAGGAGGATGTAGCTGCTTAGCACATGTGAGACTATGGTTCAGTACCCAGCTCCTCACACAGGAAAAGAAGAAAGGGGGAGATACATCCTGGGAACCTGCAAAGAGCCTGAATTCTCTGATTTGAAGAATAAAGAGGAAATTAAGCCTTTACTCTGCCATTCTAGAATGAATTTCATTTCAGGGTAACCAAATAGCAGAGCATGAGGTCGAGTTCTTTCACTTACTAAATACAACAACAACAACAACAACAACCCAGAACTGAGTGCTATCATTTGGCAATATTTCAGTTAATTGCTGATTCTGGCAAGATCAGTGCTGGACGGTAAAGTTATCAGGCAGAGGCTGGAGGGGGATTATCACAAAGAAGGGATCATAGTGTCACTGCCTAAACCACTGATCAATCCGACCACGACTAAAAATGACACAGCCCAGCAATGAATCCAGGGCACAGCCCCACAACTGAAGAGTTCATGCTGAAAATGACCCAATTTAGATCTAATTCATACCTAATATATAATTGAGAAACTACAGGATGTACACGAAGCCAGGGAAACAAATTAGATGACCCCACGGGTAAGTAACAATGAAATCCAATGCATGAAACACTTTTTTTAAGAAAACAAACCTAATACAAGGAAATATCATGGAAAAGTAATGTTTAAAGAGAGACAACTTTTATAGATTAAAAGAAGCAATAAAAATCAAGAGAATACAGTATCGAAGAAACAAAGAATGGGAGGACCACAGTTTGGACCTAATTTCAATAAACAGTCACTAAAAAACATACTTTAGGCAATGAAGGAAATTTAACTATGTCCTGAATATAGTAACTATTGTTAATTGTGTTAAGTATGATAAGGATCCTACTTTACACCTTTATAAAAAAATCTACTCCAAGTATGATGTAGGTCTGACCATAACTGGTAAAGCCAATGTTTTTCTAGGGAAAAACTGGAACTAAAATAAACTTTAATGATACCATCTATTAATAAGGCCAGTCAACAACTCAACCCACTAAAAGATATGAGTGTGGAACATGAAAGAGCAGTACTTTCCCATTTGGGACATGCTTGTGATGTTAAAGGGAGCAAAGCAACTCTAAAGAAAAAGACTAACAAGACTAAAGAATATGTAGTGATCAAAATGCACCAGCCAGAGCACACAGGTGTGCAGTGTAAGAAGAGATGATTCTGTCACTGTTGTAGTCATGGGTTATTCAGAGAACAATAAGAATCAGGACATGGAGTTTATAATATTATTTTTATGATGGTCACCCAAGAAAATGCAGGAAATCTATCCACATCACTAAAGACATAGAACATTAGCCAAAAGCCTAAATCCCATGGCAACATCCCACATGAGTCCAGATAAAGACCCAGAGCTCACAACTATGCCTCCCACGAGTCCAGCTGGAGGTCTAGAGCCCACAAGAAGGACTCACACCAGTCTCTTTTACAGATCCATGCTGGGAAGGCCCAAAGGTCAGCGGTGGAAGCCAGAAAGTCTATGCCAGCCGGGTGAAGGAGCCATGCTGGTAGGTTGAGGGTTCTATGCTGGAGCCAAGAAGTCACACTCACAGCAAAGACCAGGGCTGTCCTGAAAAGCACCACAGCCATCCTCAGCGACACGGAGGCCCCGAGCTCCTCCAACAACAAGCGCAGTCAAGTACATGCCAGGAAGCCAGCGTGACAAGTCCATCCTGGAGACCAAACTGCATACATCGTCCCCTCCGGAGCCAGGAAGTGATGCTCAATGTGAAGACCAGAGCTCCCCAGGAGAACCCATGGCTCAAACAGCAACTCGTATGAGAACCTACAACACCTTAGCACCTTAATGCAACTAACGTGAATAGCTTCTCCTTCTCCACATCTCCATTTATACTGGCAACTTTTCTCAGATGAAAAATCTACACCCAGCGCCATGCTGATGTAATCCAGCTGGCATTAAGTTGACCACCAGTTTTCAATCCATAACAGTCACAGAGCTCCCAGCGATACCCAGAGAACTGAGAAAATTCTTATCAGTCTACGAGGAAGAGACAGTGCCAACAGAAAAACTGGCAGAGAGACTTGAAGAGAAATTTCACAAAAAAATGTGTAAACGCAAATGGTCATATAAAAAGTATTTCACACCATTAATGACGGGAAACCTGAAATGAAATGTCACTGTATGTCTATCAGAGAATCTAAAATAAAAGGACAGATGTCGATTTTCAGCAAGGAGGTGGCATAGATTCCTGTGCTATGGGGAGAAGTGCAAATTGGTGCCCTGCTTGAGAAAACTGAGCGTGGAAGGAGCCTGTGGCCTGGAATTCTCATTGGCAGGTGTTACCACTACATGATGAGTATTGATGCATTGGCAAATGGTCATCAAGATCAGAATAACAAGATAAGGTAGCCATACAGTGGGACAGGACAACAGTGGAACTCAGCAAGCTGGAGCCAATGCAACTCTGACAAGTATTAGTGCTGAGGAGAGGAAGCTGGTGACAAAACAATGCATATTTGTGTCTTTTATTTAGGTTCAAAAAACAGGCAAAACTGATCCATGGTGTGAAACTCATGATGAGGTCAACCTGTGAAAAGAAGATGTAGGACAGAGTCATGCAAATGGGCTTCTAGCTTATTGCTAATGTTGTACAGTCTTTGACTATCTGTCAATCACATGAATATCCAGACTTCCTGGAAATATGTCCAGTTTTATGCTTAATTCTTATGTACTTTTCTGTATCCAATAACTCAATTAAAAAGCTGAAATTACTATTCAGCCATAATGTTTTGTAAAATCCTTTGCAAACTGGGAAACAGTGAACCGTCTTAACACATCAATAGTTACCTACCAGAAACCCGCAGCTAACATCCTTCTTAATGTTAAACTTTAGCAACATTTCCGCCGAAGTCAGGAATTAAACAAGGATGCCCCGTTAGTGATGCTGTTCAACAACTCTGCCTGTAGGATGCAGGCAGGGTTCTGAAAGGACAGCATTCGGTGCCTTTGAGAAAGGAGTGGGGAATAAACATTTCAAGAGACTCAACTCCGTGAGCATTAGGAAATGTTACGAAAGAATGTACAGTGAGATACTACCCATCACGCTTTTTAAAAATGTCAAATCTGATACCATCAGGGGCTGGATGGGAAGGAGAAAAGCGGAACTATCAAAAGTTACAAGTGGAAATGCAAATTACCCATCAGGGGAGTAATATGTCCAGTAATTTGTCAGTTTCAAGTTGAGCAAATCCCATGACCCATCCATCCCACCACAGGATGTGCACAAGGAAACACAAAGAAGAACATTCACCTCCCTCACCAGCATGACCATGAGTCAGTGCTTTATGTGCAGTCATGGGGAATGATGCACAGCATTGAGATTAAATGGCCTGCTTCCTGTGAATAAGCATTTGAAATGGGGGCAAGTGAGAAAAAACAATCTGAAGAATGACATTAATTCATTTATAAAGATTTTTAATAGGACACATAGCTTTGGGTTACATAAAATTAAATAAAAGCATTAAACCCTGAGGAATAATATTTGCAGCAAGCTCTGGGGAGAAAGGAGGACTGACATGTGGCAGACATGGGGCTTTAGTTGTGTCTAATGGCTCATTTCTTAAGCAGGGGCTGAGCACTGGTAGGAGTGTTTGACACATTTCATTAAGAATATTTACAAGGTGATCTTACTAATGATCTTGAGGAAAGACTCTGAACAATATCCCTCGTCAATGGTGAGGGTGGGCTTCACCTGCTACCTTTGAGATCTCAGGATTTCCCCTCCTGAGTAGAGAGAGGGAGTGGCCCATCAGAATGTCTCTCTTCCTGTGACCTGATCAAGATAAACAGTCAAAGACACTGGCTTCTAGAATAGTGCTAACTGTAGTCAGCCTTCCAGATAATAAAATATCTGAGATGGTCAACTTACAAATGAAAAAGATCTCTTTTGCGTCACAGTTTTGAAAGTTTCAGTTTGTGGTCTATCCAGCCTATAATTCTGGGCCTGTGATTAATACCATGGGCTGAGGTTGGGGCAAAACTGCTCACCCTGTGGCCAGGAATTAAAGAAAGAAAAAAGGGGCCAGAGTTCCACAGTCCCTTTTAAGGAAACCCCCCAATTACCTAAAGACCTCCCACTAGACCCAACTTATTAAAGATTCCAGCACCTGCCACTAGCGTCACTCTTAGGGACCAAACCTCCAACACATGGCCTTGGGGCAACTCCCAAGGTCAGAGCCAGGCAATGGTAGAAAACAAAACTGCAAAGAGTCATGTGTCCGGAGGAAGGGCTTTTGGAGGTGCCTGGATCATGGCGGTGCTTCACTTACCAGTGGATCTATTCATTCATGAACTTATGCCTAAATGTGTTGCTAGGAGGTGGAGCCCGGATGGAGGTGGGCCTCTGGGGCTGTGACCCGGAAGCATATATCCTGCCCCTGGCTCTTCCTTTCTCTCTCTGCTTCCTAGCTTGTGCATCTTTCCTCTACCACAGGCTTCTACCAGAGTGTTCTGCCCTGAAGCCAGATAACAAGGAACTGAATCCTTGAGCCCAAATAAGCTTCCTTAAGTTGTGAGTATCAAGTATTTTGTCTCAGTGATGGGAAAGTGACTAACACACAGCTCGACAAGCCAGAAGCCCATGACCAGGGTGTGGGCAGGATCGGTTCCTTCCAGAAACTCTGAGGGAGAATCTGACCTATTCTTCTGCTCTAGCTTCTAGTATTTGCTGCCCATCCCTGGCTTGTAGAAGAATCACCTCCATCGCTGCCTTCCTCTTCACATGACATTCTCTCAGTGTCTGTGTCCATTTCTAAATCTCCTCTTTCAATAAGGATGCCAGTTATATTGGATTAATCACCCTAATGACCTCATTTTAACTTGATTACCTCGTTAAGGCACTATTTCCAAAGGCAGTCACATCCTGAAGTACTTAGTGTTAGGAGTTCAACACAGGAATTTGGTGGACACAATTCAACCTGTAACAGTCTCCCTAGGTAGAAACTGTCCTTTATGTATACCTAGCATGGGACCCTCAACTGTCTCACAGCAATATCAAGGCCTAGTACAACCTGCACGGTCCCACATGTCGGGGACTATTCATTGTTCCACAGCAGATCCTCAGCCCCAAGTTCAGAGCCCAAAGCCACTTGGTAGAAACTACATGACTTATTTGGTAAATCAGCGGATGAAACATGACTTGGGGTGCTCTGTCCCTTTGCACAGGCTCCACTCTGCCTCTCAAGTCAGCAGCAGCCTTCAGGGCGCCCTCTGCCACCATGTGCAGGCTGCCACCAGGCTGTACCCCTGCATGCAGGGGAGATGATAACTTACTGCTGTGTCCAGGATATGGTTTGTCCTCCCAAGGTGCATATACTGGAAGCTTGGCCTCCAGCACACCTGTTCTGAAATGTGGGGAGAGCTTTCAGACACAGGGCTTGGGGAGAGGTAATTAACTAGTCACTAGGGGCAGCATCTTTGGGAGGGGCTGAAGCCCAGCTGTCTGGATCTGGAATATTCCTCCAATGACTCCTGCATTCAGAAGCTGTGCTTCCGGAGTGTGACTGGATCACGAAGGCTCTGGTTTCCTCCGAGGATGCCTTCAGAGCTAATGTGTGTTAGGGAGTGGGGCCTGCTTGGAGCTGGGTCATGAGGTGTGACCTGGAAGGGTGTCTTCATGTTTCCAGCTCCTGTTTTCACTTCCTGTTTCCTGCCTGCCATGATGTGAGCAGCCTTTCTTTCTCCAGGCTCTTCCACCTGCTGGTTTTCCCATGGAGCCAGCCAACCACGTGTGGGCGGAGACCTGTGAACTGCGAGCCAAGATAAACCTCTTCTCCTTCGAGCGGTGGCCCAGCAGTGAGAAAGTGGCTGAGACACTGTGTCCTAGGAGTCAGGTGGGTCTCAGGAAACTGGAGTAGTAACCATGAAAGTGTCATATTACCCAACCAGGCTGCCCCGCGCGTTTGGGCTCTTGCACATGCTCCTGTCTGGTTACGGTCTGTCTTCTTCCCAGCTCTATCTGTCCCTCCTTGGACTTCCTTCTCCCAATACCCAAGGCTCAAACAGATCTCTTTGCCTGGTAAAGCAGGCATCCTCAGGTATTTCATAATAGCAATGCAGAGCGGACTAAGACGCAGACATGAACTCAGCTCTGTGTGTGTGCGAGCAACCCTGAGCACATCTGGTACAGGATAGGTCATCTAATCTTCACGACCACCTCGGCAAGTAGACACAACCAGCTGGATTTTACAGACAAGGAAATGGGACACGTGGTTAGTTAACACAAAGCTCTAAAGTGTGTAGGGATTGTCTGTTTCTACCCTTTCCCTCCGTAACAGCAGGGCTGGACCCAGAAAAAGTGCACCATAAATAGCACGGCCATACACTCTACTGTTTGAACAAGATGCTTCTGAAAATAAAAGTAGATACGCACTGGAAGGATGTTAAAAAACTCAAGAGTGCTCCGAATAAATTAGCAAGTAGGGTCCTGCGATCAGTAAATAACTAAGGAATGAACTCAGCCCTCTCTTGCTCAAGGGCTGAATTTTACTCACCATATAACACAGGGCAAGACATATTTACAAAACTGAATTTTACTTCCATGTATTTGCTTTTTTTTCTAAATGCTTTAAATGTAAATTTACAATTCACAGAAGACAGGAATTTTGGTTGCAGTTTTATCACTGCTCAGCCTGTTACTCAGCCCCAGAGGGAGGAAATGCAAATTAAAGAAATGTTTTGAAATGAAGAGGGAAAAAAAGCTCTTTCAGAAGCCTAAGTCATTATAGTCAGTAATTGGGGTATGAGATGGAATAAAATTTCCATTGTATAAAAGATAAAGATAAAGGAGTAATTTCTATCATTCCATTCTTGAAAAAAATAACAGTTTCCAATGAACTTTCATATCCACGATGGTTCTAATTACCCATCCCATTTTTGAGCCAAATGTCTTTCTTTTGGGCATTGACAAAAGAAGCCATTTTCGTTTTTCTTTCTCAACTTCTTCTCCTGGTTCTTTTTTCACTTTCTTGTTTCTTTCCTCCCTCCATCTGTCTTTTGCAGAGACATAATGGCAGTGTAGAAAGACCTAAATCCACCCATGAGGTTTTACTGCATGTTGTACAAAGATACAGCCCCTCTGGGAGAGCCACAGGATACACCCAGATCACCTCACAATGACAGTAACTTGGGGTTTAAGACAATCTTGTCCTGCCCGAGTGCTCCTGAGATGTTCCCTCTCTGGACGCAGCCACCTCCCGAGGGTGTCCACAGTCACTATGAGATGTTCAGTCCGGCATCAGGAGCCTGAGATTGCTAACTATGCTGGCCTTGTCACTGCTCAGCTGTGTGGCCTTGGTCAATCACTCAACCTCTCTGTGCCTAATTTCAGAATCTACAAATAGAGATTCTCTGGTTTCCATTTGAGCTAGTCCATGTGTTTCCTTAAAGAACTGAGTTAGACATGAACTTTTACGATCTAAGCATTTCACATCAGTGTCAAGATTTCCAGCTTCTTCAGACACCAAATCACCCGGGAATCACCCTGGCAAGGATCCTGTAGAACTGGGTGGTGGCAGCTCACTCAGGCTGGGACCAGGACTTCTTGGAAACACAGAGGACTCCTCTCCTACCTGTGACCACTGTCCCTGGGGTTAGCTGAGCTGAGGACCACCACAGGTACACGCCCAACACGGCAATCATCCTGTTCTCAGTAACAGCGTTTCTGGGCCACTCCCTTGCTGGGGACATTCTCCCTTTAGCAACTTCATTCTGAAATCCCAAGGCCAATTCCGCAGACCACCTGCACCACAAGGATGTCCTCCAGCCACGCACACCCTAGCTGGGAGCAGTGCTCCCTCTATTCCTCCCTCTCACTCCTGCAGCACATCTGCCTCTGCACTCTTCATGACTGCCTTCCTCCTCTTAGTCGTGAACACATGTACACA
Organism: Hydrochoerus hydrochaeris; assembly: GCA_004027455.1. Lineage (NCBI taxonomy): Eukaryota > Metazoa > Chordata > Mammalia > Rodentia > Hydrochaeridae > Hydrochoerus > Hydrochoerus hydrochaeris. The sequence continues at coordinate 27,242 of PVLA01006218.1, read as the reverse complement.
CGTGTATGCACACATGTACACAACATATACCAGGCTGCAAAAGCCTCTGGAAGGGAGACAACCTAATTCATCTATGTTCCCCAACACTGCCCACAATCTCCCTATAGTGGGCAGACTAATGCCCCCTGAAAATGCCCACACTCGGTTTCCTGGAACTTGCACAATGTTCCACTGCATGGAAAAGGGGAATTCTGGCTGCAGATGGAATGGAAGCTATCAATCAACTGACACCGAGAAGAGAATGTGACCCCACTTGTCCAGATGTTCCCAGTGCACTGAGTCAGGGTGGCCAGATGGGAGGAGACTCACTCCACCTAGGCTGGCTTTGAAAACAGCAGGAGGAGAGGGTCAAGGGATGTGGGCAGCCACTGAAGACTCAAAAAGGCAAGGAAAGGACTTTCCCCTGGTTCTCTGGGAGCGGGTAGGCCTGCTGCTGTCCTGATACCACTCTAGTGAAATCCACTGGGGGCTTTTGGCCTCCAGAACTACAAAACAATACATAGGTGTTGTTTAAAAATCACTGATGACAGTGGAGACTTGTTATAGCAGCAACAGAAAATGCACACACCCTCCTTTCATGAAGCAGAAAGTAGCATGCAGTTCTACACGCTGAGCCTGGTAACACCTCCTTCTCCTGCAACCCAGGCTCCCAGCAGGTGGAACGTGTGCTGCAGGTCACCCCACACTGCTGAGCTACTGGGGTCACTACCATTCTCCTGAGGAGAAACCAGCTTGAAAAACGGAGAAGAGCTGGGAAAGGAAGTAGGCACAGGCTCTGGCTGTAGAAGGGAGAGGCTGGGATCCTGGGTCATCGCCTAGAAGCTGTGGTGATCTTAAACGGGTTATTCTACTCGGAGGAGTCTCAAATGGGACTGCTGGGATCTCCTTGAAGAAGCACTGAGAAGTAACTGGTACACTCAGAGCAGGTGGCCGTGAGACTGGCACGCTCAGCGCACACATCACACACCCATCCATGACGAACTCCTCGGACAGCATCTTGACTCACTCTGGGCCAGGCCCATGGGTTTTTAAAACAATGAAACAGTTCTGGTTCTTAGCCAAGTACAGCCCCAGGGTATCCTTGCTCATGGGTTCTTCCATTCAATACATAATTTATGGAGATCCTGACTTCCGGTCTCCTCCTGAGCCACTGTGAATACAGTAGTTCTCTGCTCCAAATAATTGGCTGCCACTTTTGTCGTTACTTTCTAGACCACAAGTTTTGCAATGTAGCTTCTCAGCACCTGCCATTAAAAGATCGAGTCTACATCTGTACTTGGGTCTGGGCTTGATTTGATCAATAATCTGTAATAGAAATTTTGTCCTATCAGTTCCAAGCCTTGGCCTTAAGGGAACTTTTGTAACTGTTTCCTTTCTCTTGGAAAATTGATGTCACTTATGGCTGAGCATATGCTAGGCAGCTGGTAGAGGGGAGAGCAGGTAGAGGACCGGGTATGGGATGATTCACTCTTGCCAAGACCATCTTAGATCAGCCAGTACCTCACTGACCTACTGACACACTCCAGACCCATGAATGATCCTTCTGAGGTTAGCTAAGCCTAAGCCAGATGGACAACACTGCCCCACCAATTTACGAACAGGTAAACAAGGGTAAAGTCTTCTTGTTTTAAGGCATGGGGGTTTAGGGTGCTTTGTTATGAAGCAGTACCTAACTAAAACACTCTTTTCCTTATTTAATGACTGGAAAAAACCCAAGCTGCATATCAGAATGATTGGGGTCCCATTTACAGCACTAAACTTTAACCTATTGAGAAAGTAAAGCACTGATTGCATTCTTCACAGAAATAGAACAATCAATTGTAAAATTCACACAGAACCACGAAAGAACCCTTGTTATCAAATCACCCCGACCCAAAGGAACAAACATGGGGCCATCACATTAACTGGCTTCAAAACAGAATATGAAGTTAACTGATCAAAACTAATCTAAATTATACTAATCAAAACTATAGACTGGCATAAAAGAAGACAGAGACCAATGCAGCAGAAGAAAGAGCCCAGAAACAAATCCATGTACTCACAGCCAATTGACTTTGCAAAAAGGTCCCAAGACTGTGCACCGCGCAAAGGACAGGCTCCTCAGGAAACGGCGTAGGAGCACTGAGTATCCACACCCGGAAGAGTGGGCCAGACCCGACTCTCACCATGCACAAGGCAGCTCCTCATGGGTGAAGGACTGAGATGTAAGACCTCAACTACAAGCCTTCATGAGGAAAACATTGAGGGAAAAACACTTAGGGACCCTTATGTGTATAAAGATTGTAGAGAGATGACCCCAAAAATACAGGCAACGAAAGTGAAAACACATAAGTGTTCTTATAAAATGTTAAAACTCCTACACAGCAAAGGAAGCAATCAACAAAGTGAAGAGAAAACCTTCAGAATGGGAAAAAGAAACTTCAACAACAAAAACCAAAAAATCCAAGCTAAAAATGGGCAAATGATCTAAATAGACATTTGCCAAAAGAAGACTAAAAATGCCCTAAAGGTATATGAAAAATGCTCAGTATCACAAATAAGAAAATAAAAATCAAAACCATAACAAGAAGTCAGGCATGGTAGCTCATACCTGTAATCCCGGCACTTAGGAGGCTGAGACAGGAGGATCACCATGAGTTCAAGGCCAACCTGGGCTACACAGCTAGACTTTGTCTCAAAAAAACCAAAAAATTTTAAAAAGGCTGGCAAAGATTCAAAGAAATAGGAAATCCTGCACGGTTGGTGGGAATGTAAGCAAATATAGCTGTTAACAGCATGGAGGCTCCTCCAAATAAACCCCTAAAAACAGAGCCACCACCTGACCTCACAATCCCACCCCTGTATATAAACCCAATGGGAATGAAATCAGTGTGTTGAACAGACACCTGCACCCCTATGTTTACTGCAGCACTGTTTGCCACAGCCAAGACACGGCAGCCACTCCGGGCACAGATGGATGAAGAAAGCATGGTACTTACACCCTACGGAATACGATTCAGCCATAAAAAATATGAGACCCCGCCAGCTGGGGCAGCTTGGCTGGGACTGGAGACGACCATTATGTTAAGTGAAATCAGCCAGGCACAGAAACACAAGGACCTTGTGTCCTCTCCCATATCTGGGAATAAAATAGTTGACAGAAGAGTAGGGCTGTGGTTACTGAAGACTGGGAAAGGCAAAGGGAGAAAAATCTAGGGAGAGAGTGTTTAGAGGGACAAGATCGGAGGCCTTCCGTCTCTGGATGCCCTTCCCATCTGCAGAAGATCTAGCTCCTTATTTCCTATTGTCTATCTTTTCTTCAGCTCTTTTAAATTATTTACGCTGTGGGTTTCTCATGTAAAAGAAACTAAATGACACTGAAGCTTATGCGTCTGATTTCTTTCACTTAACATTAGGGTCTCAAGGTGCATCCATTTTCCAATTTATGACTCCAGTTTGTCCTCCTTTTTGGCAGAGAAATAAGTATTCCACTGTGTGCAAACACATCTTCTTACCCATTCATCTGCTGGTGGCACATAAGCTGATTCCAAGGTTTGGCTATTTGATTTGTGCTGCTGTAAACATGGATATGCACATGTCACTGAATATGATGACTTTAACTCTTTTGGGAAGATGATTAGAAGGGGAATAGCTGAGTCAAATGGAACGTCTAGCTTGAATTTTTTTTTGAGGAATCTCCATATTGATTTCTATAGTGGCTGTAAATGTTCCCAACCCAAAGAAATGTAAATGTTTAAGGTGATGCATATGCAAATTACCCTGGTTATCACCACGCATCACATCCATATATCAAAATAGCACACTATACCCTATAAACAGGTATGCTTATTATGGATCAATGTTTTATTTAAAAGAAGTCTTCTGAAAAGAGTCTGATGGGAGTCATCCAGCATAAAGACTGCAATCCCTGTGTCACTTCCTGGACAGAGTCCCAGCCCTAACTGCCCCTCTGGGCAGCACTCCAGTGCCCAGGGCCAGGACATCGGGACAACACAGGGCTGGGAAGAGGGCCTGCTTAGGAGGCCTCGCATCCACCATCGGAGGCCAGCTGTCATGTGGAGGCACTGCTGCCAAAGGCCGTCCTGCCGGATGCAGCCAGTGTGTCCTCCGGGGCGGAGGCGGAGGGTTCATCTAAACCCTGCTGACTGACTGTTGAGGAAGGACCCGTTAGCGACATCTGCGCCATTCTCAAGGCCGATGCCCTTCAAGTATGTCATTCATTCATTCAACACTGATGACGCATCTCAGTTCATTTTATGCTGCTAACATGATATTCGAGGGCTCAGTAACTTATAAATAAATGTATTCATTCATGACAGTTCGAAGCCTGGGCAGTCCAGTATCAAGGCGCTGGCACCTGCAGCGGGTACCTAGGGCACCGCATGGCCAGGGTGTGGGCGAGAGAAAACCACTGCTCCAATGACCCATTCTCGAGATACCTAACCCATCCTGTGGTGACAGCGTTGATCACTCAGTAACCACTTCGGAAGCGCCCCTCTGCACATTGTGACATCAGCAGTGACCTCTGACTCGGGTTCCAGAGGAGGTGGCAGAGCTCGTCCACCCCCGGCAGAAGCCAGGCTGGCTGCCCTGGCGGGGGCGAGGCCAGGTTCACGCTCTTTGGAACACCCTAAAGACACCACCTGTGCGAAGACCGATGTGGATAAATAAATGAGATTTGCACTCCTAAAACAACGGTCAGGACCAGGAGAAACACTTCTGCAAAATAGGGCCCAGAAGGTTCAAAGCCATCAAGCGACAGGGTGAATATTTACATTTAAAAAAATGTATTACAGTAAGTGGGCATGAGGGTGCGTGCCTGTCCTCACAGCACTTGGGAGACTGGGGCAGGAAGGTCACCCCAAGTTTAAGGTCACCCTGAGCTACATAATGAGCTCAAGACCAGCCTGAACACCACAGTGAGACCCTGTCTCAAAAAATCAAAATAAATAAATTTATTACCATACAAGATTCGCTGACATGTGTCCCTTCAGAATCCGCCCCCTGGCTTAGGCACATTTATCCCACCATTCCAGCCACTTTCTGAAGCAGCTCTGGGGTCCTCTGTCATGAAGGCCTTTACAAGGTCTGATAAAAAATATCCGGTGACTGTCGCTGCCCTGTGCCTTCCACCGGAAAGGTGGACTCGTAAACACGCTAGTGTCTTCTCAGCCACTGCTTCACCAGATCGGGCACCATGTGGCCTCTGACTCATCCCCAAAGTCAAAATGACCACAAAAGGGGACATTTTAAATCAACCTGGGACCTGGAGGCAGCCATGACAGCACAGCTACACAGGCTCAGGAACGAGGACTTTCAGAGCTGCTTCAGGAGAATGCCGGAGTCTGCGTGTTCCAAATGGGGGTGAGGCTGAGGGGAACTAAGGGTAATGTGTCTTTTACTGTAATAATTGTTAAAAATTTAAAACAACAACTGCATTTTATCACACCTCATATGAGTTAGCTGAGCTCAGCGCACTTTCCACTTCAGTTCTGTCTTCCGTAGAGTGGAAATGAGAAGCCCAAACACAAACTGGGGGATGCCCTGGGTGCTTCCTTGTGGGGTGTGCCCGGCACTCAGCAGGAGCCGGATAAACACGGATCCTTCCCCATTCCAAAAAGCCCGCACTCAGGAGCTCGGAGAATCCACATTTGCTCCTGTCTCTCTGGCACTAGCGGCCACCCAGCCTCCTAGGGTCAGTCCACAAGCACCCATCTGCAAAGGGGACTGGGGCGGGGGGGGGGGTCCTTGGATTCTGGCTGACACACAGGGCTGCCACTCTCTCCCCTCCACAAGCTCAAGTAAGGCTCCAGGTGTGACCCTGGTGCCTGCAGGTGCTGAAGACGCTGAGTTTCTGCAATGCCCCAAAGCAAAAGCACCACACAGCTCAGAGCTGGACCAAAAGCGTGCCTTGCATTCAAAGTGGCGACCCAAAAGTACAGCTGGTCCCCTGGGACAGAGGCAGGGTGAGAGGAAGACGCCATGCTGAGCCGGGGGTGAGTGCTGAAGGCCTCTCTTTGCTGTCCAGATGCCATCTGGGATGAGGGGAACCTGGAGATCAATTTCCACGGATCACACAGTCCCTCCAGACAGCGAGGACAAGGAAACGCGGCAGATTTCCCAGCAGCTTCTCCCACACTGTGATAACTGCGCTCGGAAGGGGAGGGAGGACGCTTTATTCTTCTTTTTAGCAGGACATACAGACGATCTGAAGCACTGAGACAGTTCTCTCCTAACACCTCTTCCCCGCCTTCTGAAAAGGCTGGATGGATATTTAAGCCTCGATCCAAATTTTAGCTTATAGGAAGGCAGCATTCTCCACATTTATTTTTACTGCTGTAGCACTTCCCCATTGTAGAAAATATTACGAGGGTGTTTTAAACAATTTTTATGCTGAAACACACGCTCCTTGTAGAAGATATTTTTCTGCATAGGGAAGTACGCAGACGGCAGTGGGAATCCCTCGTAATTCTACCACCCCATGGAGTCATGGGTCCAACTCACCATCACGGACCTGTTCCCGGTGCACACTCACCCTGCGTTCCCACATCTTGTTCACCTCCTACCCGAGTGACTAATGGAATGACATGGACTGATTAATAACAGTTTGTCCTATCGTGTCCTCTCATTAGTTGACCCTTCTGTTAGCTCTGGATACTGGAATACAGTGAACATGAAGTTCATAACAAAACAAAAAAAAATTTTTTTTTTTTTTTTGTACCAGGGATTGAACTCATGACCTCGCACTGGCCAGGCAGGTGCTCATGCCGCTGAGCTAAATCCCCAGCCCCTCACAAAGACTCCTATGCACAGAATGGAAAGGCTGTGTGGGGCACACAACAATGGTACCCTTTACTGCTGGAACCAATACTTAGTACCGCAGTGAATGAACCCTGCTGTATGGGTAGAAGACGATTTATGTTAAAGCTGTATTACTTTTGGCTGGGTACTAAGTTACAACCTAAACTGCCAGCCTGACATCCGAGTTCTGCATGAGCTCCCACACACGTCCTGCGACAATGTCCCCTGTTCCTTGTTCCCGGAGCCAGGAGCAGCCCTGCCATGCCCCTGCTCACCGTACTGTCACACCTGCCTTGTCCCGTCACCCCCATCAGTAAGCTTCCCAGGAAGGGCTGGGGCTCATTCCTCTCTGGGTCCCCGTGCCTGGCTCCAGAATGGGCAGCTGGCGGGGACACGGTACTTGCAGATGGAGAAGTTAACTAACCGTGGGACTCACCCTAAGACTATGCTGCTGATTCACAACTAGTCAGAGGCAGGAAACAAACATGGTTTTTTGGTTGACATTTGGCTTTGTCCTTTGTCATGTTGTTTTTTGCATGGTTTTTACTGAGCCACAGTTCACATAATTAACCATCCTGAAATGTGCGAGTCTTATTGTGCAGCTGTTCCTCTGTCCGACTCCACCACCCAACGGAAGCCTTGTGTCTGCGGCAGTTGCTCCTAATCCTGCCCCTTTCTCCAGCCCAGACACACATAAAACTACTTCTTGTTTCTGTGGATTTGAATATTCTAGGCAGTTCCTACAAATGAAGTCACATATATGGCCTGAAGTAATAGACTTCCGTCAGCCAAGTAACGCTTTCAAAGTTCACCCGTGTCATGGCACATATCAGCACTTACCCCTTTAGTGGCTGTGTAATAGTCCATAGCTGGACTCCATATTTTGTTTATCCATTTGCTAGTTGGCAAACACTCCTGTTGCTCCAATTTTTTTAGCTGGTATGAAAAATTCTACATATTTTTACATCAATATGTTTTAGGTTCTCTTCACTTTTTACAGTGATACCTTCATTAACCAACTTAAATTTGTTCTACAACTTTGGAAAAGATGGTCACGTTTGTGTTTGTATGGGAAAGATGGCCACAGTCATGCTTGTCACCCGAAGCAGAGTTTGCAAACAAAGATGAAATTTTGACAGATGCTTCTGTTCTAGAAGCCAAATTGTTTGCTGACAAAAGCATTCGTGAACCGAGGCGCCACTGTGCCTAGAACTGGCACTGCCAGAGCATGCAGTCATTCTGTATTTAGTGCTTGGAGGAAATCTCAAGCTGCTCCCACAGATCTGCCTGTAGGGTATGCGGGTGCCCATCTCCTCACCTTCTCACCCACACCTGCTGCTCTGTTTGTTACCATTCCCCCTTGGTCAACATGAAGTGGTCTATTGTCATGGTTCTGATTTGCACATCCCCAGTGACACTGAGCACCTTTTCATATGATTCCAGGTCAGCTGCACGTCAGTGGACAAATGTTTATTTAAATCGTTTGCCCATTCGGAAATGAGGGTGTTGTCTTTCTATTGTTGACTCACAAAAGTTTTTTAAATGCTTTGTATCACAGACCCTTATCCAACCCATGTGTGATCTGTAAGCAGCTCCTCCTGTTCTCTGCGTTGTCTTTACACTTTCTTGAGAGGGTTTCCTGTGCATAAAAATATTCATCACTGATGATGTCAACTTACTGATCCTTTCCTTTGGTTGCTCCTGCTTCCAGACATCTACAAGAAATTATTGGGTAGTTCACGGCCTGGCTTACGGTAGAAGGTATTATCGGCCTCACAGAATAAATTAGCAAGTGATCTTGCTCATATTTTTCAAAGAATCTGAGAAAAACTGATGTTAAGTCTTCCTTAAATTTTACAAGATTGATCAGTGAACTGGCTGCGCCTGTACTTTTCTTTGTTGGATGGTGTTTTGCTGCTATTAAAATCTCTGTTTGTTAAACTCCTAAGCCTAGATCTTCTATTTGTTGTTAAATTGGTTTGGGCAGTTTCTGTGTTTCTAAGAACATGTGCATTTGTCCTGGGTCATATAATTTATTGGCATATAATTGGTGCCTTACAACCCTTTTTAGTTCTGTTGATTCCCAACTTTCAGTCCTGATTTTAGCACTTTGAGTCTTCTTCCTTCTTAACCTTGCTAAAGACTTGACAAATGTGTTGGTCTTTCCCAGAGTAAACTGTTAGCTCCAGTGATCTGTCTGCTCTTTAACATTTTCTATTTCATTGACTTTCAGGATATTCCTTACCGTTTCCTTCCTCCTGCTTGCATTGTGTTCAGTTTGCTCTTCTTTGTCTAGATTTTAAATCAGAAGGTCAAGCATTTTTGGTTTGAGATGCTTCTTCTCTCTTGGGATCCTGTCAAAAATCTTGCTCTGAGCACTGCTTTCACAGCATCCCAAAAGGTCTGCTAGGTTGTGTTTACATGTGGTTCATCTTAAACTATTCTGTGATTTTGGTTGCTTAGGAATGTGCTGGTTTACTTCCACATACTTGTGAGTTTTCCACTTTCCTAGTATTTATTTCATACTTATTTCATACAGTTGAGATCACAGGCACACTTTGAATGACTGAACTCTTTTGAAAACTTACTGAGACTATCTTGTGGCCAAACACAAGTTCTAAACTGAAGACCACTGTATGAGCCCTTGGGAAAAATGAGCATTCCACTGTGTGCTGGGCTCTGTTAGGTTTAGTGGATTTATAGTGTGGTCCAAGTCTGAAATTTCCTTGCTAACCTTTTCCTGGCTGTCCTTTCTCTACTGCAAATAGAATACTAAAGCTTCCAACTATTATTGTTCAACTGGTTATTTCAAACTTCAATTGTATCCATTTCACTCCATCTTAGGGTTCTACTGTCAGATGTATACAAATATATATAATTTCTATGTCTTTTGATGAGTTGACCGTTTTATCATTAGATGACATCCTTATTTTTTGATCCAGTAATAATTTTTGTCTTAAAGTCTATTATAGTTGATATAGGTCTAGGCATTTTTCTATCCTTTTACTTTCATCTTATTTTAATCTTATAATTTAAAATAAGCCTACCGAACACAGCATTTAGTTAATTGTACTTTTTAAAAATATAGTTTACCAATAACTGCTTTATAATTGGGGTATTTAATCCATGTATATTTAATGTAATTACTGATCAGGGAAAATTTCTGCCATTTTAGAGACCTTGTTTTCTGTATGCCTTATATCTTATCCACATAACCTCTATTAACTCTTTTTTTTGTAAAACGTATTTTTCAGTGCAGTTATTAATTCCATTTTAATTTCTACACATTTTTGTTATTTTCTTAGTGGTTCCTCATGGGAATATAAATCGAATTTTATTTTGCAACAGTCAAGTCAAATTGAGAGCCATTTAATTTCATAGATTCACAAAAGCTTTACTCCTGTATAGTTTTATTCATTCTCTTTATGCTATTATTATCACAAATTAAAGAGTTTTTATGCATCATGTGCCTATCATCAGGTTTATAATGACTTCATGTAATTACCTTTAATATGTATAAAATTTTAAATTACAAACAAATGGACACTTACACTGTCTCATATTTATCCACATAGAGACCTTTATTGGTTCTCTTGATCTCTTCATTGTGACTATTAGTGAGGATTGTCAATTTGATTGAATTAAGAGCCACCTGGAAAACAAGTCAAACACGCTCCTTTCCAGATGTGTCTAGGTGGGTCATGGGGAAGTGATCTGGGGAACTGACTATATCTAGCTCCTAGTTTTTCCTCTCTCGTGCTCTTTCCAACCCACTGTACTTCTTGGATACCATGAAATTAGCAACTAGACACCACCATTCCCTCTGCCAAGGTGTTCTGTTCCTCCCCAGACTCACAGTCAGGTGACTGTGGGCTTCTACCTGAACTCATCAGCCAAACTGCACCGCTGCTCCCTAAAGTTGCAGGTCTCAGCTATTTTGTCCCAGAACAGGAAACCTGACCGATACATTCTTATAGATTTGAGCCCCTCTATCATGCCCATATATCTTATTTTTAAATGGCTCTCTTGGCATTTGTTACAGGTTAGGTCCACTAGAAATCAACTTTCGAAAAAAAATTTTGATCTGAGAATGATTTTGTTTCTTCTTTTTTAAAAGTAGTTTTTCTAGCAGCACAGTTCTCAGTTGACTGTCTTTCTTTCAAAACTTTGAAAGTCATCCCACTTGCTTCCAGCTTCCATTGTTCTTTAGTAGAAATCAGCTGTCAATGTTACGCTGTGTGATAGCTCACTTCTCTCCTGCTGCTTTTTTTTTTTTTAGCTTTACTTTTGATGGTTTGGTCAATCTACATGTAATATCTTTAAATTTCTCTTACTAGGTGTTCACTGCAGATCTTGGTTACATAGACCAATGTTTTCCTTCACATTTGGAACTTTTTGACTTATTATCTACAAACATTCTTTCCTCCCTGTTCTCTTTCCTCTCTCCTCCCAGGGATCCCGTTATATGTTTAGGATGCTTGCTGGAATCTCAGAAGTCTCTGAGGCTACATCCATTTCTCTTCATTCTTCCATTCTCTCTGTAGCTCAGATTGGGTAATCTAATGGAACAACATTATGTCTACATTTACTGAGTCTTATTTGTTTTGCTCAGATCTGCTGTTGAGTCCTTTTCATAAATTTTTCATCTTTGTACTTTTCAACTCAAGAAAATTTGACTCCTTTTTATATCTATTTCTTTATTAATATTCTTTGTTAGGTAAGATAGAATTCTCATACTTTCAAATCCTTCAGATGTGCTTTCCTTAGCTACTTGAGCATATCTGAAATACCTAACATAAAGTTATTGCCTAGAATAATAATAATCTCTGGGCTTTCTCAAGGACAGTGCCTATTCAGATTTTTCCCTGGATAAGGATATACATTCTTACTTATTTCCACTCTTCATATTTTATTAGAGACTACATATTTTGAAAGCTCTACTATAGCAACTCAGGAAATAAGTCTTTCTTCTTCCTAAGGTTTGTTGTTGTTGTTGTTGCTCTCTGTTGTAATATTTATTCTTTTTTGGTTGTGTAAATCTTATCCTATTTTATTGGTTGTGTAAATCTTACCCTTTTATTACATGTGGTCACTGAGTCTCTGTCCCATTAGCTTATTGGTTAATGACTGTAAACAGATGATTTCAAATTCCTGGAACCAAAATATTTCCTATACTTTGTAGAGTGACTATGTCTTTGTGTGTGTGTGTGTGTGTGTGTGCACGCACGCATGTGCATATGTGCGTGCGTACTATATCTTCAACATTCATCCAAAAAGGGGATAGCTCTGCCTTAGTGTTGTCTTCCTGCTGGCACAAGTCTTCAAGGTTAGCCAGAAGGGAGCATTTACATATTTTTCAAGTTTTTCTTGAGCATTATATAGCCCTAAAAATGCATGTTACTCTGTAGATGTCTAGGAATAATAAGGAAAATTTAAAAGTTCTATTTCCTAACAACTCATGCACCAGCCTTTCTTCCAAAGCTTTTAGATTATTCTTGGCACCACCTATTATCTGTCATCAATGCAGTATGGACAAAACCACTTCCCTGTAAATGTTCTAAACAAGTTCATCTTCATCACCACAGGTAGCAAAGCTCCAACTCAGGTGAAATAAAGAGTCTTACACTGGTAAGTCAACAGGTATACCAGATAATTATACCTCCTTATGAATAAGGTTTGTTCTGCTCCCTCTAGTCCAGGATTTGGGCAGTTATTTTCAAGGATGCTGCTCAGTTAGGAGCTACAACACCACAAAGCTTAAAGTTTGTTAAGCTGCCTTTGTTATAAGCATCTGCTGGGTTGTCTAAACTTACTTTGGCTAATTCCAGAGTCCCACAGAAGTTGATTCTGAAATATTCTGTCAGTTTTCTCATTACTTTTATGGGGGAATGGAATTTCAGAGGATGCTTATTTGGCCATTTCCACCCACACGCCACTGACATTTGCTCAGAACCTGTGGTGAGCACACTTCAGCCTCACAGTATGCTTCCTGAGAAATATCCTACTCACAATTCCAGTATGTGTTCTCTAAGGGAAGACACTGGTACAAGATTCCATTAAGAGAAACTTGTGACTGGATGTGTAAGCAGAGTCAAACAGGTTGCTTACTGCATGACTTTTCAGAATCCTTACTATGCTGATCTTGCCAATTCCATGCAAATTCACAAGGGTAGAGTATAAAAATAACTACAGCAGAGGACCTGTGTGCCACACACTGTGCCCGTGATGCTGCATTTATTGTTTCATTTAACTTTTATGCTACTGCACAACATACTCCTTGTTTTACAAACAAGAAAACAGAGACATGGAAAGTTTAAGCAAATTTTCTCAGCTAATAATTGTCAAAATTGGGAACTTGATCAAAGCAGTTTCCAGTTTGGGTCCTAAGCCACAAGCACGTGCTTCAGGATTTCCTGAGCTGATCTGACCACAGAAACATTTGTTCAGAGAGAACATTTACCATGAATGTGTTTTAGACACATCGGGGAAAATGCTGAGCTAAAGCACAGTTAATAACTGAGGAGTCAATTTGTGCTTTCCCCAACACTTTTCCTGTCATAAATCACGCTGTAGGCCCTGGCTACAACACTGAATATTGATGGAAGTGTGGGACACAGAGTCATTCAGTCTATAGGTTTTCAATACAAAGGAGGTTCTCTATTTTGATATCTCCTCTGATACAGGCATTAAAGTCTGTCTTAAAAGAAAATGATAGCCTGAGGCAGAAATTAACAATATAATTTTAATTTATAAAACTGTCAAAGACCTCAGTGGACTAAGTTGATCTTAAGATTTGTTTTCCTCAATTTTTTATGTAACTAATTTTTTTCCCAACAAAGATGCTAACTTGTTTTCAGTGTGGGGGGAAAAAGAACCTGAAGATCTGTAAAGGAATAGTAGATAAAGTCCTTAAAACTCTCTACTCAAAGACAATTTCAGTCACTACATCTTTTTCCAGGATTTTGATTTTTTTCAAATTTTCACCCTTGAAATCCTGCAATGGATTTAATTTTTATTGCAATTATTTCTTTCATACCATTAAAAATGTCACAAACATCATTACTTTCATGCCTGCACAATATTCCATCACAGGCAAATATCACAATTTGCCGAATCTTTCTACTCATGTTGATTATTTAGCTTCTTCCTTAGTTTTCAGTGTTGTAAATGATGCTGTGACAGAACACCTGTTGGTGGTCTGTGTGTGCTGCTGTAACACAGAAGGAAGCCTAGGAACAGATACTCAGTGAGCACACACGGGGTGCCAGCTGACAGAGAGACGTATGGCAACCATTTCAGCATGAAAAGTAAGTCAAAATAGGGTAAAAATGACACAGGAGAGATCTGGAGAGATACGGAAGGAATTGTGTCACCAAGTTTTCATCACTGACAAGATAACCAAGATAAACAACTTAAGATGGGAAAGGTTTACATGATCTCAAATTTTTCAGCCCATGGATGGCTGGTTCTATCGTCTTAGGCCTGGGTGAGGCAGAAACATCACAGCAGAAGATGTGGTGGAAGAAAAGTGCTCACCTCATGGCAGCCAGGAAGCAGAGAGGGTGAGTTGCCAGGGACAAGACACAGTCTCCAAGGTCACGTGCCCATGATTCAGTCTCTTCACAGAGGCCTCAACTCCTGGCTCCATCACCTCCCACTAATACCACCAAATTATGATCTCAATGAATGAATCCACTTTATAAAGTTAGAGCCCTTATGATCTGATCACTTCCAAAAAACCTCATCAACTGGCAATCAAACCTTTAGTATATGAATTTAGGGGGACATTTGAAATCCAGACCACAACAGTCACCAAAACAAAGCATACTTAAAACATAAGATACCCAAAAACCCACAAAGATTTAAAGCCTGATCTTACTACAGGGGTGCCTGTCCTGAGAAGCACAGTCTTATGGAGAGAAACTAACAAAGAAAATATAGCGAAGATAACAGAAAAGGAGCAAATCATATTTGGGATCACACTTGACACCTGTTGTTTTTGATATTTAAATACAGATGAATAAACCATGATCCAATGACCATTTCTGTGCGTAGTGAATGGAGCGCTATGACTCTATCTCATTTAACCCTCACAATAGATAGAGACAACTGATTCATTCAGAAAAGCTTACTCAGAAATGAAGTAACTCCCTCCAGAACTTTCACAAAAAGGGACTGAGCCAAGAGCTGAAAATGAAACCCAGCCCAGAGCCTACTTCCTTCCCCAATATCAAGTGGCCTGTCTTGAACACACTCCACAAAATGAAATGAAAACATCTCACGAATTACTTAAAGCGAGGAGATACAGATTTCTAAATACATTCTGAAGGCAAATTATTGATTGAAGCTGAATTTTACCTATCCCCAGGGATTTCCAAGAAAACTGTTACAGTGGAAAAAATGTCAGAGGCTTAAAGCTGCTTAGAAACTCTTGTATTTTAAAAACCCAATTCAGGAAAATTATCTGAAAATTAGGCAGTGAATACACACTAGGTTCTCCATCACAACATCATTTGGAATGACAAATAAAATGGAAATAAAGCAAGTAGCCCACATTAAAAACTAAGGTGAAATACAGTATGCTCACTTAATGTAACATTATCAAATCATCAAATTTTTTCTGTGAAACTTGTTATTATGTGGCAAATACACATCAATCAGAATGAAAAGTTGGAATGTTGAATGGAATACTGTTCTGAACAATGCACACCTTATCCAAAATACTTATGCAGAAAAGAAAAAGGTTCTCCTGGCATATGAAGCAAAATTTAACACTGGCTGCCTTTCAAAGTCACGATCACATGGGGATTTTTTTTTCCTGTTGTGATTGTTTGACTTTTTAGAATTATTTTACTATGAACATGTTATTTTTAATGATAGAAAAACATTTAATAAATATACCAAACAAGTACAAAAGGATCTGGATAAAATAAGGCAGTAGAAAAAAATACACATATATTCACCGTCAAACACATAGAATTGCCGCTGTGTTGGACAATAGATGCAAAGGCTTTAGGAACTAAGGGTCTTCTCCATTCGAGGCCTGGAATTCCTACTAACTGCTGCACAGAGTTCATCAGAAAGTCCTCTCACAAGCTTGGGACAGGCTTGAGACACTTCTTCTATGGATTCTCCAACTGCCCCAGGGTATCCTAGGTGCCTTAACTCAACCTCACCTCTGTCCGGTAGCTGGCTACCTGTACCCCTCTCTAAGGACTGAGAAGGTGGCTTCTGCAGAAGATCTTCAGTTGCTGGCCTGACTACGGTACCAGGAAAAGGCACACAAATGTGAGTATTTCAGAGTCTCCACATGGAAATCAAATAGGAGGCTCAGTACCTGGCTTGGCCGAGATTGAGAAAAAGTAAAATTTTTCATTTTTCTTCTAAGAGGAGAAAAGAGGTGTTGTGTAGGACCATCTGTCATGGTTTATGTCGTGGCCCCCAGGCTTCATGCGTTTGCATTGTGTGTTTGTGATCAGTTCATTGTGTAGCACTTGGATTAGTGGTGTCAGTGCTGCACCCGCCTAGGGGTGGAGCCAGCATACAATGCCATGGCAGGAAGAAGGTGTGTCTATTTCTCTTGCTGGTTTCCCCCTTGCTGTTTGCAGCCGCCATGAACTGCAGCCCCGCCATGCCACTCTGCCTTGGAGCCAACTGACTATGGACTGAAACCTCCCAAAACTGTAAGAAATAAACTTTTCATTTCCCAACTTTGGGCACTAACTATTTTGTCTCAGTGATGAGTAAAACTAAGACACCATCTATACAAAGGGTTGCAAGAGTCTCAAAAATCCCAGCCCGGCTAACTCATACAGTTGCTTTCTATCAAACTGGAATTGAAGAACAAAGAGCAAAATTTGAAATGCAGTAAATGACATCAATAGCAGAACTGACCAACCAGAAGAAAGAATCTGAACTAGAAAGTAAGTCTTTTCAGATTCTCCACACAGAGAAGAAAAGTGAGCTACAGTAATGAAGAAAACCTGTAGGTTTTATGGGACACTGCTAAGGGAACCAATACAGATGTCCCTCCACTTACAGTGGTATTTCATTTAAGGAAATCCATTCATTTGAAGGTCTTGTAAATTGGAAATGTACTGAACACACCTTGCCAGCAACCAGCACAGCTTAACGCACCCTAACGTATTCAGAACACTTAGCTTAGCCTACAGTTGGGCATCAGCAAATCACCTTATCGGTTATGCTTTGGAAAAGACCGAAGTTCAAACTGTGAAGTAAGTATGGTTTCTACTGAATGCTAACCACTTTTGCATCATCACAAAGTTGAAAACTCCTAAATTAAAACCATCGTATGTCAGGGACTGTGTGCTTAAAGACAATGAGAATACTTGCCGGAGAAGAGAGAGCTAGGGGGGCAGAAAGCATTTAAAGAAAGAATGGCTGAGAACTTCTCCCAAATAGAGATGTAGATGGACCTCTAGTTACACAAAGGTTAAAGGTCCTAAATGACTGAACCCAAGAGATACTTTAAGGCCCAACACAACCAAGCTACCAAAACTCAAAGAGAAACTTGAAAATAGCAATAACAACAGGAAGATATGCCTTACACCCAAAGAAACCTTTTGAGATCAGAAGATTTCTCAGTGGAAACCTTATAGGGCGGGAAGGAGTGGGTTGATCTATTCAAAGTGCTGAAGGAAAACACTGCCAACAACAGACAGATCCAGGCAAAGTTTTCCCACAGAGATGAAGGAGATGAGCAAACACAGGCTGGTGGGGTTCATGCTCACAGGCCTGTCTCACAGTAACTGCTAACAGGAGTGCTTGAGCTGAGAGGAAGGGGCTATGATTGGTAATGGGAAAACACACAGAAGCATAAAGCTCACTGGCAAAACGCAGGACACAGTCACATTCGGGATATGGTGATGTGCTGTGTGAAATAGTTATTCCTTTAATTTTAGGGTTCAATGACAAAAGTATTACAAACAATAATAGTTGCAGTAATTGTAATGGATTCATAAAATAAAATGATATAAGTTATTCAAAGCACACCTGAGGGAGTTTTATACACAAGGAAAGATAAGTTTTTGCTAGTTTTAAAATAGACTTTTCTAACTACAGGTGATTTATATAAGCCTCATGGTAACTACAAAGCAAAAATTTAACAGTTGAAACACACAGATAGAGTAATCTAAACTGTAACACTACAAAAAACATCATCAAGTCACAAGCAAAACAAGCACTGAAACATAAAATAGCCAGAAAAAAATTAACTGAATACTATTGTGAAAAATCCTAATTATTGGTAATTACTTTAGATACAAATAGATAGAATTCTCCAATGAAAAGACAGCGAATGGCTGAAAGGATAAAAAAATAAGAGCCAAGTATGTGTTGCCTACAATGGGTTCAATTCATTTCTAAGGAACAGTGTAGGCTGAAAGTGAAGGGAGGGAAGCAGGTTTTTTGTGAAAATGAAAGCCAGAAGAGAGCAGATAAATAGACATAAAGTCAAAACTGGAAACAAGAGATGAGCAAGGCTACCGTATAATGACATGGGAGTCAATGCATCAAAAACATAACAATTTTAACTATGTAGATACCAACACCGGTGGACCTAACTATATCAAACGTGTATTTATAGATGTCAAAAGAAAATACAGCGGTAACATAATAGCTGGGTGCTGCAAGATCCCACTTTCCCATAATGCGCAGCCAACCAGACAGGAAATCGATGCGTGAACACTGTATGAATATCAGTGCATCGAGGAACAGCAGGACACACATTCTTCTTTCATCCGCATGAAACAGTGTCCAGAATAGCTCGTATGTTAGTCCGCAAAACAAATCTAAACAAATTCAAGAAGACTGAAATCATGTCAGATATCTTTTCTGACTATAAGTCTCTAAAACTGGAAGTTAAGAACATGAAGAAAACAATAAAATTAACAATATGTGGACATTAAAAAATATACTTTTGAATAATAGAGTCAAGAAAAAATGAAAAAGAAAATTTTAAAAATCCTGAGACAAATTAAAATGGATACATAATTTGATAAAGTTTCCAAGATGCAGTAAGATCAGTGTTAAGAAAGAAACTCACAACAACAAATGCCTACATTAAAAAAGAAGTAATGTCAAATAATATAACATTACATCTCAAGGAACTTGAAAAAGAATAAGTGAAGACCAAAGTTAGCAGGAAGAAGGAAATAATCAAATGTATAAACCACTGAATTAGACTAGAGAAACAATAGAAAAGATCAGCAAACTCAAAAGTCATTTAAAAAAATTAATAAAATTGGCACTTTTAGATAGACTAAAAGGAAGAACATATTCAAAATAAAATAAGAGAATCCATAACTCATATTATAGAAATACAAACAGTAACTATATGATACTACTATGAGTAATTATATGCCAACAAAGAGAATACCCTAGGAAATGGATAAAATATTACCTAATGCCTACCAAGACTAAATCATGAGGAAAGATTAAATCACAACTCATCAATATCAAGTGAGAAGATTCAATTATTAATCAAAACACCCCAAAAAATAAAAGCCTAGAATGAGATGGCTTCACTGGTGAATTCTACCAATCCCTCAATAAAGGCGCACCCAATCCTTCTCAAATTCTTATAAAACACTGAAGAGGAAAGAACATTTTCAGACTTAGTGAATGAGGCTAACATTATCTTGGTACCAAATCCAGACAAGGCTACTCCAAGGAAAGAACATTGCAATTTAACATCTCTCAGGAACATCAGTGCAAAAATCCCAAAGCAAACAGTGGCAAACTAAATTTAGCAACACATTAAAGGGATCATACACCATGATCAAGTGGAATTTATCCCTGAGCCATAAGAAAGGTTTAATATATGCAAATCAGTAAATGTGACACACCCCATTAACAGAATTAAGAATAAAAATCACATCATTTCAGAGAAAAGACTTGACAACATTCAATATTCTTTCATGATAAAGTCAACAAATTAGAATAAATAATATGCCTGGAAATGATAATGGGCACATATGACCAAACCACAGCTAACAGTGTACTCAACAGTGAAAAGCTGAGAGTTCAACTCAACACTTTTATTCAGTATTATACTAGAAGTCCTCGCCTAAGCAATGAGACAAGAAAAAGTAACAAGGTACCCACGCTGAAAAAGATGATGTTAATGTCTCTCATTGCAGATTACAAGCTCTTGAATGAATAAACCTAAAGATTCTAGCAAAAAAAAACCTATTAAAAAGCAAAGTTAGTAAGTTTTCAAGACATCAAATTAACATATAATATTAGTTGCATTTCTAGGTACAAACAATGGAGGGAAAGTGGGGAGGAGAGGGACAAGGAAGAGAAAGAAAAAGGAGGGAGGGAAAGTAGGAGAAAAGGAGAGAGGGGGCCCTTTACAATAAAGGCTAAGCATCACTTCTGTGAAAAATCTACAATCTGAAATGCTTCAGAATCTGAAACTGTCTGAATGCCCACATAGTGCCATAAGGGTAAAATTCTCTGCCTGACTACATGGAGTGAGTCACAGTTAAACTGAAGGTACATTAAAAATATTGCATAAAATTATTTTCAGGCTAGGTATATGAGGTGTATGTGAATGAATATAGGACTTAGACTTGAGTCCCACCCTGAGATATTTCCTTTTGTGTATGCAAATGTTCCAAAATTCAAAAAAAGTCCAAATCCAAAATACTTATGGTCCCAAGCATTTTGGATAAGAAATACCTAATATGTTGCATCAGACAAAATAAAGTATTTAGGAATAAATTTAATTAAGGGGAAATGCCTCTGTATTGAAAACTAGAAAACAATTGAGGAAAGAAATCAAATGAAGCATAAATAAATTGAAAATTACCCATATTCATGGATTGGTAGAATCACTATAGAGTTAAAATATTTCTGCTACTCAAAACAATCACAGACTAACCACATCAAAATTCAAATGACTTTTTCACAGAAATGAAAAAACAATTCTAAAATTAGTACAAAGCTATAAAAGATCTGAGTAGCTACAGCAATCCTGAATCAAAACAACAAAGCTGGATGCATCACACTTCCTGACTTTGAATTATACTTCAAATGCATAGCAGTCAGAACACTGTGATACTAGCAGGAAAGCAGACACACTGGTTAACAGAACAGAATAGAGAACAGAAATAAATTCACACATAAATGGCCAACTAATCTTTAATGAAGGTAACAAGTACACAGGAAGAAGAGCCTTTTCAACAAATGGTGATGGGAAAGTGAACTATCCTCGAGCCCAAGAGTGAAATTAGATCCTTAACTCACACCATACACAAAAATCAACTCGGAAGGGAGTCAACATTTAGATGAAAGACAGGAAACTATAAAATCCTGAGGGGAAAATGCAGAGGAGAAAACCTCATTTGAGTTGGTCTTGGCAATGGTTTTTTTGGATACAACACCAAAATCATAGGTAAGAGAAGCAAAAATAAACAAGTGAAATACATCAAACTAAAAAGTTTCTCACAGCAAAGAAATGATCTCCAAAGATATAATCAACCAAATGAGAAAATATATTTTCAAACCATATATCTAATAAGGGATTATTATCTAATATATATAAAGAACTCTGCTCAACAGCAAGAGAATGCCTGCATACCCCCCAAAAGGGCAAAAGATTTCAATAAACATTTTGCAAAAGAAGACAAGAAAGTGTCCAAAAGATACATGAAAGAATACTCTGCATCACTAAGTATCCAACAAATAAAAATTAAAACCATGATGAGGTATCACTTCATACCTGTTAGAATGGCTTATCAAAAAGACAGGAGACAAGAGGTGCTGAGAGAGCCCTGTAACCTGTGGATGGGATGTCACTCAGGACAGCCATTATGGAATGTGTGATGGGTGTTCTTCAAAAACTTAAAAGTAGAACTGTTATTATCCTTAATTCTGTGTCTGGGTACATTCGGAGGAAACGAAGTCAGTGTGCTGAAGAGGTATCTGGCCTCTCACACTCATCAGAGCGTTCTTCACAGCTGCCCAGATCGGAAGTGGGCTCGGGGTCTGCAGGTGGATGAGGCATAAAGCAAACGCGGCAGCGTCGCACCGGTACATCCACACCATCGTGCTCAGCCTTAAACAGACGGTCCCTCCCACCACCAAGACAGCTATGACTCATGGACCCAGAGGACATTCTTCAGAGCCAAAGCAGCCAGACCCAGAAAGCCCGATTCTGCACGAGCTCACTTATTTGTGGAATCTAAAACAGTCGAGCTCAAAATCAGACAGTAGAATGGCAGTTACCAGGGGAAATGGGGAGATACTGAATAAAGGATACAAATTTCAGATGTAAGTTTTTTAAGGTCCTGGAAATGTCAGGCTACAGTTAACAAGGGTGTATCACAGTCTTCACTGAAAGCGCGTTTCAGGGCTTCTCACCATGTGCACCAAAGAAGATCGCCATGTAAGGCAGAGGACACGTGAATCCACTGCTAGGTGACAATCACTTCATAATGCATATGTAAGTCAGAACGTGTAATGCACCGTGAACATGCAATTATGTTTGTCTATCATCAAAATAAGATGCAAACAATCTCTACCTTATTGTGGCTTGATCGTAGAGGGGATGCAAATAATCAGGTTGAAAAAGGAAAACACAGTAGTTAGCAATAACAGTGTGGTGAAATGTCAGCTCTGACATGGAACGGGCAGGGAAGACCTCACCGAGAAGCTGCATTTAAGAAAAGACCCTACAGCAGGCGTGTCCGGCCCGCAGCCCTGGACAGCTAGCGATTCCAACCCGAAGCTCACACGCTTTCAACATGATTCAGTGATCTCCAGAGACATTTTTCACGACTTGATTGCACTTGAGGGTGGGCTGTGCAGAGCAGGGCCTGCATGGTACTGAGTCCCCCATCCCCTCCTCCCACGGTCAGTCCGATGTTAACCCAGGAGGCGGTGAAGGTCTGTGGCCCCTGTGACCTGGCCAGGCAAACACAGCAACTGCTGATAATATTTCACCCTACGTTTGCACACCTGTGAACATGGGCACTCACTGTTATTAAACAGACCTAAGTTTTCTTCTTTAATCATTAAACTCAGGCTTGTGTTATTCCATAATTTATGGGTTAAAATACTAAAAGGGGATGCTTTGTTGCTTATATACATTAACCACGTTGTGTATTTTATACATGGCCCAAGATAATTCTTCTTCACTCAAGGCAGCCCAGGCCAGAAGTCTGACTACCCATGCTTTAAAGAAAGCCAGAGGAGCAGTCACACAAGTTACCTGGGGAAGAACATTTTAGGTAGAAGGAAAAGCAAGTGCCAACGTCCTGAGGCAGTGCTGAGCGTAGCAAAAAAGTGGATGCAACGGGAGCAAACAGAAAGATCAGAAATCCTGAGATATACTTGGACCAGCAGGAAAATGATGGGGAAAAGAGGAGATGGGTCTCAGGCCTGGCAGGGCCTGTCGGAAAGAGCATCGTAGAATCTGGTCCTTCAGTTTCTGCATTCACTGCATTGGGGAGCCACAGGTGGTTCTGTGCACTGCAGTAACATGAGCTGAGTTGCAGCTGTCATGCGGAGGTCTCATGGTAGGAAGAACCATCAAGAGGCCAAGGTAAGGGCTCCAAGATGACAGTGGCCTGAATCAGGGAGGACCAGTAGGGGGCGCACAGGGGACTCAGAAACAGGAGGAGGGAGGAGGGGTGGAGAGAAACCAGAGACAAGGACCCCCTCCGCTTCCGCCTTGGCCTCCACTCCAGGCAGAAGCTGTTGAGGCCTAAAGACCACGCATTCAGCTCTGCACATGGGTCAATCACCCCATCACCACGGGGGGAACTTTCTAACTCCCAGGGCAACGTGAGAGCAAAGAACTGCCTGATAATCAGCAAGTCCCTAAGACTGCGTGTGACTCTCTCTGCCGGCCAGGACCTGTGGGTCCATGTGCTGACATAAAATTCATGAGAAATAAAATGTTAGCGAACACCAAGGCTCCGAGCAGCATTCATAAATGTCACCTTTTTAATCTCCCTTAAGTAACAGTCTTTTAAACAGTGTAAACGAGGGTTGATGTGGAAAATGCATACTCTCATGTTTCTAAAAAAACCCAAAAAACTGGAAAAAGCCCAAATGTCCAGTAGGGATACAGGTAAGTATGGTATGGTATGGACCACAACTGAATAGTGTGCGGCCATTAAAACATTTTATTAAGAGTTTAAAATTTTAAAGAAAAAGGAGGTGCAAAATATAATCTGGCATGGCCACAATGTTTAACAACAGTGTATATGAAAAAGTTGGACCTAAAAAAATTGCTAAAGCAATTTCTAGGTTATGAAAATTCTATTCTAACTGCAGGGTTTTCAACATTTTTGTTTTAATTTTATAATAAAAACAATTTTATTTTAATGCAGACAGTTATACTAACCTCGTGGGTCTTTGTGATGCATAACAAAATACACAAAAAGTACCAATTCCTCACTAGCACTGCCTTCCCTGTGATGGGACCTCTTCTTGGGGACAGAGAGATTGGTCTTCTGGAAGAAGTGGAAAGCGGGCTGAGGGGTGTTCTGGAAAAGGTGGGTGTAGAGGAGAGGTTGAGGCCTGGCAGAAAGATGTTGGTGACACTGACTTTCCAGGGAGGAGACAGTTTTCTCCTGAATCCAATAACAGAGGCATCGGAGGTGGTATTTAAGCCAGAGTAGACAAACCCCACCAGGAAGTCCCAGATGAAATCTGGCCCTGATCAGATTCCAAGGCTCAGGAGCGAAACCCCAGGATTCTGTATCATAGGGGTAAAAAGGCTCACAGCACACAGATCCAAATTTCACAGTATTGTGACCTTACATTTTATGTGGCTGTATTTTATGCTACTCTTCAGATCATGGCATTTGGTTTGGTGGTGTTGTTTGGGGCCATGACACACATGAGAGTCTGTCTACCTTTCCATTCCACCAGGTTTCTTTGGCACAGTCCTGGGAACTGAATCCACGTTGATCTGAGACTAATATGGTAAATTAATGTTTATGCACTTTGGCCAATGATTGGTCCAACGTGTGGACAGGTGACCCACTAGTGACCAGTAAGCTGGAAAAAAGAAAAAAAAAGCCTGCAGGTAACTTCCAGGAAGAGCTGTGCTCCCTGATGAGAGAAGCAAGGGGACAAACACTCATTTCTCACTCGGCCACTCCCTTCCTGCTTTGGGTGCTGTCATACGGGAATATACAGAAGCTGTGACAGCTGCACAGGGTCCTTGAGAGATGGGCCTGTGAGGAAACAGCCAATAGGTGGAGAATGGTGGGCCTGGAAAGAAAAAAACCACGATTTTCAATGACTTCATTGCATCTCAAGCCATGCCTGGGACACTTCCTCTGGGTAAGGCCTGCTGATGTGAGGAGGGGAACCTGATTCCCTGCCTCCCAAGCTGCCTCTTTACAAAGGACTGCATGGAACTCAAGTGTGTAGATTCACACCAGGTGTCGGGGCATGCAAACAGGTATTTCAAGCATCTAACCTGGAGGGGAGCAGGAGCCTTGCAAGAGGGGAGGTACTCACATCCAAGGAGAGTGTTCTCCTCCTCCAGTGTCTGCTTTCACAGCAGGGGAGAACTTCCTGGAAGCATCCTAAGGGGAATTCTGAGTTCACTGGGTGTCTGCCCTCACAGCTGGCTGGAAAACGGTAGCAGACGGCAGTGATATCTCAGCGATCGAGGTGTGACTAGAGAATAAGGAAGCACTTGTGAGAGGCTTGGGCTAGAAAAGGAAGTCCCTCCGGCAGCACAGAGATGTGGACAGGCTGATGAGATGGTCAGGGTAGTGAGAGATACACGGTGTCTTGCTAGGACAGTGGTTTGTCTCTGTCCTTGGCACAGTGACACTGGACAGACTACACTAACTGTAACAAACACCAGCGGGCTTACTTACCCACGCAGCCAACACTACCGGGAACTGCTCTGCGCCACACACTCTTCCAGCTGATTGTACAGCAAGAAGCACAGCGAGCAATGCTCCTGCTCACGGGCCAGGGACGTCGCCCTGAGGTGATGGCGTGTGAGCAGGGCATTGCTGCACATAACAAAAGCCAAACCCAAGCATGTTCCCTTCCTCTCTTCTCCTTGGTCTTCTGCACCCAGCGACCCAGCCCTCCATAGCAATTCAAAGAGAACAATCAGTGCCCAGTTAAATTTGGCAGGGGAGGAATCCAGATTTCCCTCCTGCCCAGATTTTGTTTAAAAAAAATAAAGTCCAGGCCTGGGGATGTGGCTCAGTGGCATAGCTCTTACCTTGCATGCACAAGACCCTGGGTTCGATCCCCAGCACCACAAAAGCAAAAACAAAATAATCACAGTTTTTAAAAGTCCAGTACTTTATAATGTCAATATCTCCCCATAGTTCTGGCCACTATACCACAGCAGAGATTTACACACGCAGAGTTCATCGTCATTACCATTTTGCAAGCTGTCATTACCACGCACACCGTACACAGCTTACCATTCAAAATCTCCTCAGCATATTTGCCATAGTATTAGCTGAAAAGATGCAAACTACAGATCATGCCAATGCAGATCAACCTTGGACACGCAGCACTGACTAGCAATGAAAACAATGTAAAGAAAAACGACTGTCAGCAACCCAGAGTAACCCTGCCTGCCAGTCCTATTACATTAAAAATTCCCCTATACTTTGGTCCAGTAATTTTGTCCTGGGGAATTAGGAACTAAAGAAAATGATCCTGGATGTAAAGGAAAGAAACTGTAAACAAACATGACCATTTTGGCATCACTTATAAGAAGGCAGAATCAGGAATAAGCCAAAAGCCAAAAAAAAAGCACAAGTTAAGAAAACCCACAATGTACTAACATGCAATTGTTATCCAACAATCCAACATATTAACTAATATGCAACATTAACTGCCGTTTGGAAAGCATCATGCGTCCCTTTCTTCAGTCCCCATAGTTGTGCTATGCATTCACATGTATACTATGCCTTCATAGTCACATGACTTAGGTTTGCTTGGCCATGTGACTTACTCCAGCCAATGGGATGGTAACAGCTTAGAGTCAGGTAGAAATATGAAACGTGCCTCAGCATTGGCCTGAACATACACTCCTAACACTGCATGACATGGACCTACTGCATCGCCAGTATGGGCTCCAGTCCATGGAAGCACATTCGAGTAATAACTGCATCCTGTTGGTACTCCGTGTCAGTGGCAATGCTGAGCAGTCAAACTTTCACAGCTACACCAGGATGTAGCTGCACTGCCCTTTGCTATATGCAAAGTAAAAGCAGAGTGCCAGAGTCCAGCTGCGGCAGGGCTCAGGGGTCCCAAAGGTGGTCAGGGAGTCGGCGAGTGAGAGACAGAAGACACTGCACACCCGTCTGTGAGTGAATCTGAATCTATTTTATTTTTAGAAGCTGGAGTATATATTTGCTAACTTTTTTCACCTTTGTAACACTTTAATCTTGTTACTTAATTAGCTTGGAAAATGT